>JAJTUV010002940.1:0-91556 GCA_021653895.1 Mastomys natalensis
TACTTATTAAAGACATGTACTAGAACATATATCATGAGTGTTTTGAAACTTTCTTTAGGATAAGTTATTTGCCAATTTCTACACATATTTATCTTCATATATCACTATGTCAGAATGAATCTACTTATGTCTCCATTACTTAATTTTTATTTGTTTATTTAACATTAATTACCTAAATTTAAAATCACTTTTGTATTATTTAGCCACCCTTATTCTTTTATCATTTTTATTAAATTACCCCAACTGCCCAGTAAATATCATATCCATCAATTCTTTATCCCTACAATATATATAGCCTAAAACCATACTCATTTCTCCATTCAAATATTTATTTTTAAATCTTGATGGCAATCATTTTAATTGGTAGCTCTCCATTCTTTCTATTCTTTGTAGCACTTAACATCCTTGAAAGTAGTACAGCAAATTCTGAAATACAGGAGAGCAGTAAACATAGTCTCATTTAGCTGTTTTGTTTTTAATGCTTTCTACAGTGAATGACTCACAATTGAAGGTCATCAAACAAACATATTCATTAAATTAATGGACAAATGGATATATTGATCATGTATTTGTATCCTCATACACTTTTGTCTGTTTTATGCCATCTTTCTATGAGGATATATCTCATAGTTTTGTTGATTGTCTGTTATTAATCCAGTAGGCTAAACTCTCGTAGTCTCACTCATCATCTCAGACATTCATGTATCCATTTAAACCCTAAGTCTCACTTTCTTATCTGTATTAAATCAGCTATCTATCATGTTATTTTATCTGTTCATTCTTGCATTTATTTATTTCCTGTTCTATCATTTATTAATATATAATTTTATATTATATCTTTCTACCTTTATTATATTATATGTCATTTCAACATTAACTAGTAGGTGTGCTGAATTTTCAGTGAAAGATAAAATATATGGAAACCAGAGTGTTTACACCTGTGATTTGTTTAATTTATATAAATCCAATTATATGAGTTCAGCAAAGAGAAATAAAAATTAAGAAGACAAACATGACATTTAAGTCATTTCTGTCACTCTAATACAAGAGATAAGGAATTCCACTCATACCAAAAACTTGTAAATAAATTACAAAATTTAAAAGCAGGTATTATTCAGGAAATGTAATTTATTTAAATTTTTACTTACTTATTTCAAGATTACAGAAAATTCATTGTTCTTTTATATATTAGTAGTAAATAATCTAAATGACATTTTAAAATTATCACATTATACTGTCTTCCAGAAGAATGAAAAAATGCATATGAGGCTGGTAATATTTGCAACACTGAAAATTATAAAAAGAATTGCTGAAAATGTTTAAAGATATACCTAAATGTATAGAAAAAATCTTTCTGTTCATGTTTTGTAGAATTTAACTTTGTTCAACATAATCCCTATCAATATTTCAATATATTTTCACAAAAAATTGAAGACCTCATCTTAAAGTTCATTATGGAATTATGGGGATGCAAACTAGCTAAAAAATATAAAAAAAAAAGAGGGAAAATACTCAGACTTGTTAATTTTAAAATTGATTACAATGCTTAGATAATCAAAATAGTATGGTGGTAGCTAAGGATAGACATATAAAACAAAGGTATGCAATTAAAATTCCAGAATGAAATATTTATACTTGTGCAAATAATTTATCTTTCTAATAGGTTGTAATCACTCAAATATGGCCCTGTAACAACTTGATTTCTACATGCTTGAAACCTACGGTGGTTTGAATAAGGATGGTACCCATAGGCTCATATGTTGAATGTTTTGCTGACTGTTGATAGAACTATTTGAGAAGGATTCTTAGATGTGGCCTTGTTGAAAGAAGAGTGGTATGGCCTTGTTGGAGGAAGTGTGTGACTTAGAGGTGGATGCTCAGGTTTTAAAAGTCTATGCAAGATCAGGTGTGTCTTTCTCTACCTGCTGCCTATAGATTAGGACATAGAGCTGCTGCTTTGGCACCATGCTTTTCTTGTTTTCTGCCATGATCATCATGGACTAATCCAACAAAACTGTTGGATTCCCAATTGTGTAAGCAATCCCACAATTAAATATTTGCTTTCTCTTATAAGAATTGCTGTGGTCATGGAACCTCTTGGCAGCAATAAAATATTACCTAAGAAATTACCCTATCTTATCCATATCTAAAAACTAACAGATAAAAATTAAATGTATGCTACCATCATAAAATTATTAGAGAAAAAAGGATTAAGTATTTATTAATTTGTATTTTGAAATAATTCTTAGTTCTGACATGTTAAATAAAAAAAATTTGTAAGTGTTCTTCATAAAAAAAGTTTTAAATCAACATCTTACAAAATGGAGAAAATAGTGTCAAATTGCATGTCTGACAAGAGTTCACTATCTGGAATACATGATGAACCTTGCAACTCAATAACACACACGATGGCAACACGGCATAATTGAAAACATAAGCAACTGACCCGAATTGTAAGTTAGAGCTTTGTCATTATCGATAGCCATTTCATAAAAGTAAGCCAAATTCATAATAATCTTTATCTACTAGGGTGGCTTGAAACTTATTAAAAATAGTAGAGTTACTAAAACTGTATTTTTGTTTGTTCTTCATTTTTTGGTTTGGGGTGATGTTTTTTGAAATAAAAAGTAATAAAGTGCTTCAATTTTTAAAGAAAAATGGTGTTATATTTACCAAGAAGCAGAAGTTCTTCATTATTGAATTTTTCTAGATGGATCTCAAATTGAACTTTGCCTACTGACAATTTAAACTCTATTAGCTACATTTAACATGAAGCCTCTATGATATATGTGAGTCTAGCAATGCCATTATTCTTAGGTCAAGAATACATTGAAAGGGAATAAAACTAGGTTAGCTCTTCTACTTTTTCCTACTGGATGATTAGAATGTTTTGACAAGAAAAAAATCTCCCAAAAGTATGAATAATATATTTTATGTTTTTAGATTTATTTTTCATATAATATATTCTGATTATGGTTTCCCTACCCCAACCACTCCCACATCCTCCCCACATCACTTCTCATCCAAATCCAAATCTTTTCTTTCTCTCTTTTTAGAAAATAAAGCATGCCTCTTAAAAATAATAATAAAATAAAGTAAACTGAGATAAACTAAAACAAAACAAATCAAAACAAAAAATCCACACGGGTTTAAGCCAGATTGAGTTCCAGAGGAGAAGTGGATGCAAGCCCCATCTCTAAACCAGAATTAATCTCTAATAGGTGGTTTTCTTGTGATTGCAACCAAATAACTGAATAAAAGATCACTATTAAGAGAAGATTAATTTCATGTTGGTTTAACATTTGAGGGGACATAATCTATCACAAAAAACAAGTAACTTATGACTCAACTTGTTATTGTTATGCAAAGCAGGAAGAAGTGTGAGGTAGGAAATAGGATCAGTTTACAAAAGTTCCTGTCACTCAGTTCTTAAGAGCTAGTCTCTACCTAGTAAAAGTTAGGTAAACTTACAAAATAGATACACTTCAATAAGTGATTCATTTTGTAGCTTTTTTTATGTTATTTACTTGATCAATTTGTAATATATCTAATATTAAACACATAATGTAATTAATTTATGATTATTATTAAGTAATTGTAAAGAGCAATTTAGTCTTCACACTGATGCTTCCTTCTCCATAATCAAAATGTTCCACTGAGACAGGAGGATTATTGTGAATTCCAGGATTCTCAGCAGTGCATAATAAGAGCCTGTCTAAAAATAAATAAATAAATAAGTAGCAAAAAGAGTGAAAATTAATATTTTCTCTTGTTTATCAATCTGAAATTTTCTAAAATGTTTCAAGTGGAATTGTTATACATTAGAACAGTATATCCTTGAAGCTATTTTTCTGGGTTAAAACTCTTCCTGGTTAGTGACCATGAATGTATTCCTTTAATCTCTCCATGATTCAGTCTTTTTATCTTTGAGTAGAAATAAATATACCATCATTCTTAAAGGAATTCTAATTAGACAGAATGTTATACATGAAGTCTTTAAAACAATGGTTAATATAGCCTTGACTATTATTTTTTTCTTGTGTTTAAACAAACTGACTTCAACTAGTTTTCGTCACTCATTTTATTTCCTTCCATCCAACATACTTATAGTATGCCATCTGCAACTTTAAGGACTATTAAACTAATTACATTTCTTAGCTTTCCTTATTTTCTATATTCTTCTTTACAAACAAATCAATACTTTTACCTTTCTTTTAATTTATCCTCTATGTTTCTTCATTTCAACCTTGATCAGCTGTATATTTATCTTAACTTTGTCCAAGACTGTTCATGGATTTAGTGAGTTCTGTACATATAAGTAACTTTTGGTGGTTTGTCTAAAAAAATAAAATGGAAACGATTGACATTGCTATGGACATATGTGTATTCATCATATAGTCATGGAGCATCCTCAGAAAAACATCCCTGCCATTGTTAGTATCAGGTTCCGAACCCAGTGACATCACATCTAGGTGACCCCCACATCTTTGCCAAGCCAACCTCCATAAATTCCCAGAATCTACCTGGCTACCTCCCACCCTTACCTGCAAGAGGCTACATCACTGCCCATATAAAATAAGCAGAACTGCCTGACCTCGTTCTCTTCTCACTCTTCTCTTCCTCTTCTTCCTCTTCTTCCCCCATCTTTGCCCTGTCTCCTGAATAAACCCCACTAGGAACCTTTTAGTCTGTGGTGGTCTGTTATAAGCCGCTCACAGATGTATGTCAGCCATAGTAAGAGTCACCTACCTACATAAAAGAGAATGCCCCTTGATTCCTTTTCAAATATATTAATTGTTTTCTGTATGTCATACATGATCACAATATACTTCGATTATCCCTAAAAATAAGAAATTGGTAAAATCTATTAGCTCTACTTATATCCTGGAGATGTCTGTCTTGGATCTCTTCACTCCACACGAGTAGCTGGTTCTGTAAAACTCCTAAGTAATGTAGTACTAGTATTTCCCTAAGTAGTTTACTAGATTCTGAAACTTCAACTTCCTGATTTATATCTTTCTTGGAAAATATTGTTAAAAGCATCTTAGAATAGAGGAGATGAAAACATTCAAACCCTTCTAACCTGGTATGTTTTGTATTTTGCCTGCATGTATCATAGTTCAGACTGTTGGGGGTAACATTTTCTTCACATTGTATGAATGTGTGTCTCTGTATTTTTAGTTGTTAATTCTGTACTGGCAGAGAGTTAAATGCTTACAGGACATTGGTATTGACATTTCTATGGCCCTTCACCGGCCTTATATTTTGTAAATGATTTGTCTTTCCTCACTTGCCTAAAGGCAATCTATATTGTATCAGAAGTTATGATTGGTTGTAATAAAGATCTGATGGCCAATAGCTGGGCTGAAAGTTAAGGACAGAACTTCTGGACAGAGAGAGGGACACTGTGAGAAGAAAGCAGATGTGCTGGAAGATTTGAGAATGTGGTCACAGAAGAAACAGAATACTGTAAATAATCACATGATCTTGGTCTACTCAATTTAAATTGATTTCTTGTTTTCTAATTGGATATTTTATTTATTTACATTTCAAATGTCATTCCCTTTCCCTGGTTTCCCATCTATAATCCCTCTATCCCATCCTCCCTTACCCTGCTTCTAAGAGGGTGCTCCTCCACCCACCCATTGACTTCCACCTCACTGCCCTAGCATTCCTCTCTACACTGGGACATCAAGCTTTCACAGGACCAAGGGCTTCCCCTGCCATTGATGCCAGATAAAGCCCCTCCAGCTCCTTCAGTCCTTTCCCTAACTCCTCCATTGGGATATCTGTCTGATGGTTGGCTGTGAGCATCCACATCTATATTGGTCAGGCTCTGGAAGAGCCTCTCAGGGGACAGCTATACCAGACTCCTGTTAGCAAGTGCTTCTTTGCATCAACAATAACATCTGGGTTTGATGTCTGCATATGGGATGGATCTCTAGGTGGGGCAGTCTGTGGATGGCCTTTCCTTCAGTCTCTGCTCCACTCTTTGTCCCTGTATTTTCTTTAGACTGGAGCCATTCTGGGTTAAAATTTTGGAGATGGGTGTATAGCCCCATCCCTCAATAAGGGGGCCATGCCTAATCTCTGGATATGATCTCAACAGATTCTCCTTCCCCTTTGTGGTATACTTCCCCTAATATCATCCCCTTGGAGTGTTGGAAGGTTCTTGCTTTCCTGGCATCTAGACTTTCTGGTTGCTACCCCTAGTTCCTCATCCCCCATTGCTACATACCTCTGGTCAATTTCCTGATCCTCTGTACATCTCTGTCATCTCCAGTACCTGATTTTGCCCTTCTTTTACCCTTCCCTTTTTCTCTTCCTCCCAATTTCCTCCACCTTCTACTTCCCTTGATTATTCTGTTTCTCTTTCTAAGTAAAGCATAATGCTTCTAACTGAAGCATCCATTCTTTGGTCTTCCTTCCTTTGAGTTTCATGTGGTCTGTGAGTTGTATTGCGGGTATTCCATGCTTTTTTCTTTATATCCACTTATCAATGAGTACATACCATCTGTGTTCTTTTGTGACTGAATTACCTCATTCAGGATGATATTTTCTAGATCCATACATTTGCCTGTGAATTTCATGAAGTCAATGTTTTTAATAGTTGTATAGTATTGCATTGTTTATGACACTGAGATTCTAACTCATACCAGTCAGAATAGCTAAAATCAAAAACTCAGGTGACAGAAGATGCTGGTGAGGATGTGGAGAAAGAGAAACACTCCTCCATTGTTTTTGGGAGTGAAAGCTGGTACAACCACTCTGGAAATCAATCTGGTGGTTCCTCAAAAATCTGGAGATAGTACAACCTGAGGACCCAGCTAACTCCTGGGCATATACACAGAAGATGCTCTGTGGGAAAAAATACACACGGTAGGGTGGGGGGGGTGCCCTTGGCCAGCTCTGGACAGCAACCCACGGACAGGCAGGCAGTGGAGTGCCCGGGCTTTCCCCGCAGGTGGTTCCCACATACAGGAGAAACTCTGAAGCTTTAAAAGGGTAGAAGCTTGTCGGCTGCAGGCCCCAGACCTTTGGACTGGGTTTCCAAAGAGTAGTTTATTGTTCATGATGTGATAGTTGGATCTGGATGTTTGTGTGCGCCCCCCCCAAAAGCCAGGGGGGAGCTCTCTTAAATAGGGAGTGGGAAAGAGGAGGGACTGGGGAGAAATAACTTAATTAGCTACACCCCCTGGCCTTTAGATCTCATGAATTTGAAAATCTGTTAGTCACGCCCTCTACCTAGATGTTAGCAAACCTCTCTGGGAGGAGTTACTCTGAGCCAGAGGTGCCTGAAAGATGCAGGCTAATGGGGATGTATGTAGGCCACATGTGGGGGTCGTCTGGAATCTAGGTGCATGGGGAGATAAGTGCTGTCCCTGACAGGCTATCTGTTGGGTCCCCGGCTATCTCAGACCCAGTGCTCTACCAGGGAGACCAAACCACCTCTTTGTGGCCCCACAATGCTCCAACATGTAATAAGGACACATGCTCCACTATGTTCATATCAGCCATATTTATAATAGACAGAAGCTAGAAGGAACCCAGATGTCCCTTGATTAAGCACCTTAATTTTAACTATCAATAATATTTTACTGCTAGGAATGTACTCTGTATTGTTACAGGCTAGACACTCCATAAATATGCTCTTTTGTGAAATCATCGTTTATGTATGTGTGTGTGTGTGTATGTATATGTAGGTACATTTAAATTTTTGGAAATGCTATTAAGGACAACAGTTAAAGTTGAAAAAATATATTCATGAAAATTTTAAATCCCTTAAGAACAATGAGAGGCTAGAGTTTTTACTAAGAACCTTTCCTCTATCTTTCATCAAAATTCAGTGAGCCAGAAACTCCATCCCAGTCAGGTGCAATAAAAAAAATCACAAAGGTCACTTTTCTTCAATTCTCAGTCATTGTGCTGACATCCTTGAGATAGACATGTGTCAATACTTTTCACTCTGCCTCAATTGCCTTTATGGCTTAGTTCTTTATGAAATTCAGCACAATATAAGGTGAATACACACCGATAACCACTGGAAGTAGTGATAAAAAGATTTGTTTTACAGTGTGTGGATAGAACCAAGGTTTTTCACATATTGGACAAATGCACTGCTACTAAGGTATGACTCCAGCCTTTTCCACGCCTTTATGAAACTGGTTCTTGCTACATAGTTCATGCTGGCCATGACTATATTGCTATGTATACATGCTGGCCATAATCATATATATATATGTATGTGTGTATGTGTGGTGTGTGTGTATGTGTATGTAATGTATATACACATGTATACATATTTAAATATATTAAATATATGTATTATATAGATGCATATAAATGCATATGTGTATGTATATACATATGTCCGTGGCTATACTGATATGGCTGTACTTGCTGGCCACACTCAATCTGTATCACAGAGTAGTTTTGGCCCACGTTCATCTTTTGGTTTCACCTTCAGATTGCTGAAATTATAAGCTTATAATTATAACAGCTTTTTTAAAATAGACTTTTTGTTTTGTTTGTTTTTCTTTTTTATTTATTAAAGAGAAACTTATAAAAATTCTAAAGTATAAAAGTGAGATAACTACAATAATGTCCCAGGAAAACTTCAGCATTCGATTTCACCTCACTCAAAAATCATCAACTTGAAGTTAAACCAAAAGATATTGTACAATCGAACAATAGCAAGAAAAAAAAACAGAAAATGAAAAACATAAATTGAACTTCTGAAATCTAAAAGATACAATTAAGCAAACCAATGTTCACTGTTATATTATTTTATAATTCATCTTAGTTAAGTTGTATCACTTAGCAATTAATACGTATATTATCAAAGTGATTGTGTGTGTGTGTTGCAAATATAGGTGATACAGTAGAAATGAATCCATCTTAATATTTTATTGAAATTAACAGAAACCAGGCTCAATAACTGATCAGATACTTCTGACCAAGAAAAGGATAGAACTCACCTGGACTGCATAAAATTATGGTTGTTTAACATTAGTGCCTGTACCTCACACTAATTTATCATCAGATACCTATCAAAGACTGACAAGCAGAGGATTGCCTATCTGTCCTAGAATTTGTTTTGGTATCCTATTGTTGATATGGCATACCTGACTTCTTGCTTGTTTATTTGTCTATCTGTTGAGATTTGAACCTGAAGCCACTGTTTTCTACTCTGACCTTAGCTCAGAATTTAACCTTGAAGCTGAGGACTCTAGCACTTCCAGCAGCAGCTCCTTCTTTGTCCAAACAGATATTACTCAACCTCCTAAACTCTGCTGAAGCCTGATAACTTGTTTTTATTCTGGAAACCACATATATGCACATAGATATGTTTAATGTGTTGTGTGGTATGTGATAGAAGGGACAATATTAATAGTGAATTTTGGAGTAATACACCCACCTTTACCTTACTAAAGGAGGATGGGATTATATGACAAATTGTCACTGAAATCACTAAATCTTGTGACTTTTATTGCTATTTAATAAATTCCAATAATTGTACAAGACACAGTATGTTCATCTACATTTCTGGCAGTATGCTTATGACATTCTTTCTAGAATAGTTTACTATTACTTTAGTGTCACATATGAAATTCTTTAGAAAAATATTCAGTTTCAAAACACAACATCAATTCTTGCTTAAGAGTTTTCATCCTGCTGGCACACCTTCAAGTTGAAGATGTGCTGTCACCCTCTGTTTCTTTGAGGAATATAGATTGGTGCATAGAATTAATGGTATGTCAAAGGAGAAGTGTTTGGAAAAAGAAAGTACTTGAAGAAATAATGACCAAAGTCTTTCTAAATGTCACAAAGAAGAATAATTTGCATATTCAAAAATTCAAAGAAGTCCAAGTAGAGTACATGAAAAAACTAAACAGACCATAGTTAAACTTGTAAAAATAGAGAGAGAGAGAAAATGATTAAAGCAATCAGGAAAAAAAAAAAAACCTGATCTAATACAGAATAACAACATTTAAATAATAGTTGTGTTTTTTAACAGAAACAATGGAGGACAAAAAGGAGTCTTAGCACATTAGCATATTCAAACCACACAAAGAAACCTCTTATGTAAGAATCCTTTATCAAGCAAAGTTGTTTTTGTAGCATGAAGACAAAGTAAAGACAGCCTCAGATGAGAAGGAACTCAAAACACAACTGGCTTTTTGGTGGCATGACTGGCAATAAATACTAAACTTAGCTCTTCCTAGGGAGAGTAAGTAGTCTCCTATGGACAATGAATGATCATCATTAGAAGTAATTACATACCTTAAGGGATATATTTACAACTTACAAAAATATTTACAGAGCATTACAAAGATATATTACAAAAATATTTATTCAGATTTTACATAAAACATCAAATCTACACTTAGGAGAAAATGTTAGCCATAACTGCATTCAAAAAGAAGAATTCAAATTAATATTTTAATCTGTCTTCTTTAGAGAACAGTGAAAAATAACTAACCCAAGTTAGCATTAAGAAAAAAATTAAAATTAAAAGTTTGAAGAAATGCATATAATAAAAAAACAAATGAACACTTTGTATATAGTGACATTTGTTCTTAATATTTTCAAACACTAGTTTTCCAGCAAAAATACAAAATGTATCACTGTTTTCTCATATTTCTACAATTAAAATATATAAAGAGTTGTACACAGATTTTGTTATCAAATTCAGATATTTAGCAAGGGATTCTGGTCTGTGGCTTTCCCTGATGTTTGGATCATTCCTTTACTCACTTTGCATTTTTTTAATGAGCTCTAGCAGTTGTATGAAAATACTACAGGTGGCTGACTGTTAAACACCAGAAATGTATTTCTCTTTGTGGTTATAAGTCCAATCCAAGGGACGAATGAATTAAACATTTCATTAAATTCTATCTCCTTAGACATAAACTACAACTTCCAGCCTTTGGGGCTATAACTAGACCTAGGGCAAATAGGCTATCACTGGTCTGTAGTATCCCCAGCCATACTTCTGCTTTTTATTTTGAAACAGGGTGTCATTAATTTTCTCAGGTTGCTCTTGAACTCATTTTATACCACCAACTGTCTTTGAACTTTAATTCTCTTGCCTCAGTCTACTCTGTAGCTATGATTACATTAGATGCCTGTGCCATCTGACAGTCTTCATGTTTTATTAGCATGTAGTGTGAGAATTAAATATGTCCTATAATAACTATTTGATCATAATGCACTAATCTTATTTATAAAACATCTAACTTAATGAGTTAAATGCTTTATAAGGCCTCATGGGCTAGTAAATATCACAATCGGAGGAAGGTTTCAACATTCAAGTTTGGGGAAAAAAAGCCAGACTAGAGAACCGTGTTCCATACATTTGCTTTTAAAATATTTTAATATCTGTTTTCATCGTTTTTTACCCATTTTGTTACTATGGAATTTGGATGTATTATTTGAGAATTTCATTTAATATATTTTGGTCATATTATGTCCTTTCCCCAACTACTTTCAGTTCCTCTCCAATTACTTTTCCTTTTTCCTTACTTAGTGATTTAGTGAGAGACTGTGAAAATACATATGGTTAATCGTCATTCTGAACTAAATAATGTAACTTGATCGATTATACATTATATTACTATGTCATGAGTAGTCACCAATTTCATGGGAGTAATTGTAATTCTTATTTTAAATAAGAATATACTCTTAATTTCAGACATGGTTGTACAAGCAAACAAGATAAATTCCAATAATCTGTAAATGAAGGCCATATTTACTGAATTTCTAATTTTGGTAGATTAAAATATGTATGTATTAAAGAATGCATACATATTTTAGCACATACACTAGAAAATTTAAAGGTTAAACTTCTGTACCTTTTCTCAAACCTAGTGCCCTCTTCCATCTGACTCCTATGACTATTGTATTCCCTCCTTTTAAGTGAGATTCAAACATTCTTGCTTAGGACTTCCTTTTTAGTTAGCTTTTTTGGGCCTGTGGTGTGTAATGTGGGTTTCCTATATTTTATAGCTAATATCTACTTATAAGTGAGTACATACCATGCCTGTCCTTTTGGGTCTGGGTTATTTCACTCAATATTCTCAAGTTTCATCCATCTGCTCTCAAAATTAATGATGTCTTTATTTTTAATAGCTGAATAGTATTCCATTGTGTAGACAAACCACATTCTCTTTATCCATTCTTCAGTTGAGGGACATCTAGGTTGTTTCCAGTTTCTGACTATTATGAAAAAGCTGCTATGAACATAGTTGAGGAAGCCTCTCTATGGTATAGCGAGACATCTTTAAGACATCTTTAAGATCTTGAGGTAGAGTCATTCCCAATATTCTTCTTTAAGTGTGTCTCAGCCATTAGAGATTTCTTTGTTGAGAATTCTCTGTTTATCTTTCTACCCCATTTTTGAATTAGGTTATTTAGTTTATTGAAGTCTAACTTCTTGAGCTCTCTCCATATTTTGGTTTTAGCCCTCTGCTGGATACAAGGTTAAGGAAGATCATTTTCCAATCTTTAGGCTACAGATTTTTTTCTATTGAAAGTATACTTTGCCTTACAGTAGCTTTTTTTAGTATCATGAGATTTCCTTTTTCAATTGTTGATTTTAGTGCCTGAGCCATTGATGGTCTGTTTGGTAAAATGTCTCCTGTACCAATGTTTTCAAGGCTATTTCTCACTTTCTGTTCTATAATACCAGTGTATCTGGTTTCATGTTGAGGTCCTTGATATACTTGAACTTGAGTTTCGTGCATGGTTATAAATATGGATATATTTGCATTCTTTTGCCTCCAGTTAGACCAGCACCATTTGCTGAAGATACTTTCTTTTACCCACTGTATGGTTTTGGCTTTTTTTTTTTTTGTCAAAAATCTAATGTCTATAGATATGGGGTATTATTTCTGGGTCTTCAATTCTATTCCATTGTTCAAGCTATCTGTTCCTATACCAATATGCAGTTTTTATCACTACTGCTCTATAGTAGAGCTAGGGTCCAGGATAGTGATTCCTCCTGAAATCCATCTACTCTTCAGGATTGTTTTGGGTATCCTGGGTTCTTTGTTTTTCCATATGAAGTTAAACATTCCTCTTTCAATATTCCTGAATTTCTACCCTCAGACTTTCTCATTAAGGAGTCTTAAGCTATAATTTCCACCATTCTAAAAAATTATTCACCAAACTTTAAACCTCTACTTCACATATAAAGAAAAGAGAGCTCCCACTTGCTATATCATTGGACTTCACTTTCATGAATGAGCAGTTTCACTAAAATAAAAATATATAGAAAAAAGTCTGATAATAGTTCTAGTTCTGTTTGAAATTAAAATCATCTTTATTTGACACTTTGCTTAATTTAACTTGACATGTATGAAGTTTGGGTTTTCTTTAGTAGTAGTTCATCTTGTTAACTATAAGATATTTTGCAATATTGCCTGAGATGACCTTATGGAAATGCTTTAGAAATTAATTTTGTCAAATAGGACAACTTTGAAAGAGTAGAAATTGCCAGATTATATATATATATATATATATATATATATATATATAATATATATATATATATATATATGTGTGTGTGTGTGTGTGTGGTGTGTGTGTGTGTGTGTTTGTGTGTGTGTGTGTGTGTGTAATTTATATATAATATTACATTATATATTATTGAATCCAATTATTTTGAGTAGACCAATATAATTGATGTTTCTTGTGCTATTCTATAACAGTATGAAAAGAATAAGAACATGAGCCAGGAAGTTCTTACTTTTAAATTTTGAGCATCATGTATAATGTATGTGATAACCTTAGTCCTATAGAAAATATCAAAGTAAAGCCAAATGAGCTAATAAGTGTAGTGTGGTGTATAGCTCTCAGTATATCACAAGGAGCAGAGAAAGAGAATGCCATGTAAGAGTTCACCCTAACACACAGAGCGATAAGTCTCCTGCTCTCACATTGCATTTGAATTTCTCATAAAACTGTCAGGACCACTTGAACTGGACCTCCTAGAGCTTTTCACACCATAGCTTATATACCATAACTCCAGTATTCCAGCAAAGTATCAACCATGTATTTAACCCAGAAGCTCAGAAGCTCATAAAGTTGTCACACATGCTCATCATGTTCTTCCGTATTTACCATGTAGTTACTTAAGCATATGATTTGAACATGAACATTTTCTGTTTGAGATTTGTGTGTGTTTTTTAGGAGCCAGCCAAATTTTTATAGTATTATTGGATAATAAAAAACATTCCTAATATCTAAGATGAAACTTAAACAGACTTAGTTATCTGCTGACTTCTTTAATTGCTGATTGCTAGTGTGTCAGTCAGCATCATCTCCTGTGTTTTATCTATGTTAAGAAATGACAGCATGAATTTCAAAGCTTATTAGCATCATTATACTTAGCTGCAAAGCCTGCATGATCAGTGTCAATTACAGCAAGTGTATTCACAATGCTCTTTATTTAAGAATGTAACTTCTGGGCTGTGGAGATGGCTTAATAGGTGAAGCACCAAAACTTGAATTTGGATTCATGGCCCTCTGTAAAAGCTAGACTTGGGAGTGTATATCTCTAACTCAAAGAGATAGAGAGGCAGCAACAAATTTCTGGAGGTCTTTGGTCTGTTCTAACCTAATTAGTGAGTTCTGGGTTAAATGAGAGAACCTGTTTCAAAATATGGTGGAAAACAACTCAAAAAGATAACAGGTTTTTATCTCTAGTAACCATGGGCACATATAGAAGAAAGCATGCCTGCACACATTCATCTGTATACATTCATGACTATACCACACAATTAATTAAAAACCAGTAAAAATTTAAGGTAAAATATAGTTTTTTAAAGCTAAAAAATGACACAAGTTTTTCTTTGTTGTCACATAGGAAAATAGAAGTCTCTTTCATGGGTCTTTTAAATTTAGTTATATGTACTTTCTCCAACAGTTTTTAATTATTAATGTTTTCAAATATTATTCTATTTTCAGTTTCTGTTAGCCATGAAATAGAGTCAATTAGGCCTATGTACATTGGTATAAACCTAAGCAAAATTTTCAGCATCAACTTAATTTCTTCTCTCCACAGATTTCAGAAATTAACATCTCCGTATGATGCTTGGGTTTTTGAAAACATCATATTTGATGTGTTTATAAAAACATAAAGAGATATAGAATATGTTCTGTGGGTGTGTGGTGAGATATGGGGAAGGGGATGTGTCAGAAGGCCCATGCAGAGGCATTTCTTCTTTCTGAGGGACCAGCCACAGGATGGTATAATATAGAATTGAGTTTATTCAGGGCATGGGGATGGGGATTTAAGAGAGTAGTAGAGACAGGGAGAGGCAGAGAGAGAGAGAAAGAGAGAAAGTAGAGAAGTAGAGGCCAGCCATATGCACATGGAGGGGGAAGGGAAGGGAGAGGGGTGTGGGGACAGAGGGATCAAGAGATTAAGAGAGCAAGAGCAAGAATGCAAGAGAGCAAGAATGCAATGGAGAGAGGAGGGGCAAGCAGCCCCTTTATAGTGGGCAGGCCTACCTGGTTGTTGCTAGGTAACTGTGGGGAGGAGCATACCTGGATATTGTCAGGTAACTGTGGAGGTGGAGTTTAGAAAGAATGCTAACAATATTCATATGATCATTGCAAATACACTAAATATATCTTTAAGGTGCTAAGTACTCATAAGAATTATTTTATAAGATAAAGAGGATAAAATTGGGAGTGGGGTCATAGCCTAGATAGATGAGATATAAATGATCATGAGGAGCTAGATTTTACCATATTTGTGTCATGTGTATGCATGTGTGTATGCGTGCATGTGTATAAACACATATGTACATGTGTGTGTTCATCATTTGTTTTCACTTTCTAAACCACTACTTAAATTTAATTTTAAAAATTTATAATCACAGTATTCAGTTTTACAACCCTGTATGGGGTCACAACTCACAATTTAAGGAGCTAGGCTCTAAACTCATCATATAAACTCAAATTGCTCTCTAATGTAAACATGTTTTCTCTTGCTTTGTCTCATGCTCCAAATAGCTTCAAGTACTTAAGTCACAGCCCTGTTACATGTTTGATTTCTGTTACCTGCTTTTGTAAACTCAATATTCTAACACTTGAAGTGAGCATACTTCAATTCCTTCCTCAAGTGTGTTGTATTTCATTTTTTCTTTATTACCTTCATTTTTTTACAGTCCAGTCATTACCAGACTCCAGGTCAGCACTTCCCCCATGGTTTCTCATCCCATTCCTCCTCCCCCTGTCTCCTAGAGGATGTCCCCAACCCTCATTCCTCCCCTTCCCCAACACCCTGCCAGGCCTCCCCACTCCTTGGGGCCTCAAAAGGGTTAGGCTCCTCTTCTCTCACTGAGGTCATGTAGATGATCCTCTAGAACTCTAGAACACTGTAGATTATCCTGAGAACAGTGTAGATTATCCTCTAGAACAGTATAGAATATCCTCAAGTAAGGAAAGAGGAAGAAGAGTATTACCCACAATTATCTATGCAAGTACTTATGATATTTCTTCTTTTCCAAGGACACCTGAAAGTGAAGATGTCATATCAACTTGGTATAATTAGAAAACAATGAAAAGTATTCACTGGTATTTTGTTTTTGTACTCTTTTTCTTACAAGTCTGATTAATACGATATTGATTCAGAAGTGGGTATTAAAACCATTCTACAAGAAAATGTCTTACTGAATTAAGTGTGAAAATCATTAATAAGCCTCATATCTACACTAATTTACTGTTCTGATATATGTATATGTATATGTATATATGTGTGTGTGTGTGTTTATGACTTGATGTGTTAAGAATACTAACAACAGAAAGAAGACAGAAGAAGAAAGTCTGGAAAACCTTGCTATAAAAATAAAATTATTCTTAAGTAGATAGTCTTTACTAGGTATGTTGGGAAAGATTATTGAAGACCTAACCATCTTAGTTTTAAATATTTGCAGTTATAGAATGACAGGTGTACATGTTGCACAGGTTCTATTTGTTGGTTATAGGAGCATGAAAGTCACTTAGTAGCTAGAAATCCTATCATAGATAGGCTCAGTTTAGAAGGGGCTGTCCATGTGTGCTACCATGCTTTAACTTTGCTCTGTATACAAAGACGAACTATTTTAGGCCTTTAATCCAGAAATTATTTATTATCTCTAAAGATCTTTTAGTTATATTCTGAAGATAGTTCAGAATTGGAATGCAATTAGAGACAAGGAAGTAGAAAATTGAAGTACTTTAATATACTTTAGGGAACAGAGTATGAATAAGAAACCAAACAAACTAGAGTGATATTTTCCTCATCAATATTTATTTCTCTTTTCCTTATGTCAACAACTATTTGGTGAATTGTTGGTATTGTGGAGCTTGCAGCTAATTTAACTGAGTTGACCAAATGTCACACTAATGCACACTGAGGGCTCGATTATTTTGATGATCTATGAAAGATCCCAGTTATCAAAAATTCACTTATTTTCTTATGGAGTTTTTTTTTTTAAAAAATACATTAAAGGAAGTAATAAGTCAGCAGATTATCATACAAAGATTATTTTAATGTGAGAATGGAGATGTTTAAACCTATCCTGATGGATATTGCAGGTGAAAGGCTGAGCACACCTAGAAAGAGAAGAAATTATGAAATGCTAAGGTCAAATACGTCAAATCTAAAGACTGGGGGCTATTGAAATCAGCTGAATAGATGATAGCAATAGGTATTCACTGTGTGTTATGATTGTGATTATTGTTCTTAGAGAACTTTATGAAGAAACAGATGTGATTTTCTGCATCAGTGTTGACACAGAATTTGCAATCAGGTTATGTATCTTTATATTTCAAGTCCAGCCCATCTTCTCATCAGTACTTCTTGCTTCATTTCTTCAAGGTTATAGCTGGATCTGTCTTCCATAGTTAGTGAATCTTTCCAAGTTCTAGTCTGTTATATCTTTTGAAGAAATAATATGATATTAATGTAGATGCTTTAAGTTTTCAAATAAGGAACTCTTGGTTGTATTTTAGAACAGTAGAAATTGAAAAGATTCTGCCAAGTGATTTCTATAGAGTTTGAAAGCAACATGGTATATTGATATGGTATTGGTACAGTTTCACACTCTTGATTACTTAGTAAAATGACTAGCTCACATATGTCTAGCATTTTCTTAGCACTAGCTTTTTGGCCAATCATTGTGCTAAGAGCTTTGAAAGTATAAATAAGTGATAGCCCTTCCCCTGCTCATTTAGAGTTTAATCTATGAGGAACAGAAATAAAGTTTTCTAATATTTCAAATATTGAGTAGTGTGAAATATAGCATTCAAGAACAATACAAGCAATACATACTGGAAATACAATAAGTAGTATATTTTCTTTCAATGTGGGAGATAACAGATGAGATAGAGAACTAACACAAATCAACTGGAGTGATATTGTTTAAAATGCAAGCATCTCTACATTCATTATTCTATGAAGAAATTAGTAAAATAGACAAATAGAGTTTGCTAATGTTATACTGATTTTTGTTTTAAAATTACATATAGAGGTGCTATTATATTCTGATATCACCTAATATGACAAAATGCATATGCGTTCTTTGGTCTCTCAAATTAGTAAACCTAGATTATACACATCATTTTAAAGCATGACCATGACACACAGAACGTTATAAATCCCGGGACAGGATTAAATAATATATGCTGTGAGAAAAATGCAATTAGAAAATCCACAGAACTTTAATTGCAGCCATTAAAATAGTTGAGGTTTTATTTCTGTTAATCTAAATATAACAAATAATACACTTTGGGTATAAGGCTGAAGTGACTTAATAAAGAAAATGAATGACAGATCTGGTATGTTTTCTACACAATAAGATGATTTATGTGACTTATTTATAGAACATTATCAGACTTTAACATTTAGTGGTAATTGTTTCCTTTTCTTGAAAAGAAAAAAGATAGATATGTTTAGGTATCTTCTCTGAGAATTTTTCTTTCCACTGTGGTAACTTTTCCCTACTTTGCACATTACAAAGAATATTGATTCATCTTTTTCAGTTCAAAGAACCCAACTTAATGTAGATCCTGAGACCTTCACAACCACAGCATAACCAAAATGACAGTCATTGTGCCTTTTAAAAGCTATTGAAATTAAGCCTTGAAAATGAGTTTGAAACACAGAAGACTGCATAAACCACTATGTCTTAGTTTTCCTTCTTTAAAGTGATATTCAAACCTTTAACTATATTACTAAGAGCAGTGAAAATATAATTAGAGAAAATATTTCAACTATTCATTGAAAAACTTAAGCACATAACTGATGTCCAATAAATAGTTTTGTACTAAAAGGTATTAAGTTGGGAAGGATTAAATATATCATGCTTACCTTCATGGGTAAGTGCTTGTGAAAAATGATTATCTCTCAGAACACAAAGCCTCTTCATAAATCTATTTGCATTAAGATTTTATAGCCATATCATTAAATATGAATGTGTACATCAAAGACTTTATATATTTCCAATATAAAAGGTACTTTGTACAAGGTAAGTCTCTAGCACTATCAATATTGTCTTACTAATTTATCTACTTGATAATTCATTCAAACACTCATATATTAAATTTGGGGCACTGAGAAGATGTTAGAGAAATTAATATGAATAATCCTCAACTACTATTATAAATGAACTTTTATTTTGTACAATGGACCAGAAATTCACTCTATCTATCTGTCTGTCTATCTATCTATCTATCTATCTATCTATCTATCTATCTATCTATCTATATCTATGCCAGAGTACTTTGGAACCATTGATCGTATTTTGATAGAAGGACAGGTAGGAAGCAAGAAGTACCTGAAAGGACAATATAAATCCCATTTGTCCCTATTTAAAGAATAGGCTTGATTAAAAAAAAAAAAAAAAAAAAAAAAAAAAAAAAAAGGCTGTAAGTCACTAGCTCTAGGAACAGGTCACAAGTCCCAGAAACTAGACCATAAGGCACTAGCTTTAGGAAGAGGCTATAAAATCTAGAACAAGATCAGAAAACCCCTCCCAAAGCACAGTCTAGAGATATCCACAAAAATGAGAAAAATATCTTATCTTAAAATGGGCCATTTGTGCTGGGCAACCCTATCTCATTCTGTGGTTAAATGTTTATGACATAATAATGTAAACCATTGATCATCTGTGACCCCTAGCACACACCAATGAAAATGTACATTATCTAATCCTTCTACAGAGTTTTCTCAGTTCCCTATAAGGAGGCCTGTGCGCCTTTGTCTGGATCTTTCATTTTGAAGAATGGTTAACCACCTTATGCTGGATGTTGCTGTAGAATAAACACTATTTGTCTTTGCATACTGTTTGAGTCTGGGGTCTTCCTTAAGCAATTTTTGGACCATTACACACCCACATTATGCTTAACTGAAGGGAATATTTTAGGAGTATCATATTTTAAAAGTGAGCTGTGGATTTCTGAAAAATTCTTTAGTTGGTAATATCACAGCTTCTCACGAATACTTCTCCCTTCTCTGTTTTACATTATTTCAATATTTTGATGAAAAGTTGTGCAAGCCATCTATATCAGTGTGTCAGATAACTCTTAAAGCTTTAGTTATTTCTTCTTTCAGTTTTATTAGATATTTAGAGAGGATACCTAGAGACATAAGTGTTTACAAATGAAAGGGAGAGGTATCTCTGAAAGGCAGTTTGTTTAAAGTTTTCCCTGAAACTTGAGTCTCTAACTTCAAGGTGTTGTTTCTCTCTCGTCAGGTCATGTCCCTGAAACCACTTTGTCTTTAGCTCTGCTGCCATTTTTCACCATTAAAAATGGAGATAAATTAGATGTCTGGGGTTGAAATGCATGCTTCATTTGCAAACTGTACAGTTTTTGTAAATAAAACTTCAATTTAAAACTGCAGAATATGGTTTATGTTTCTCTAAATAGATAGACAATTTGTATCTAACAGTAGAAGTCTAGTTCCCCAGCTCTGATCCTGCTGAATGATGATACAATAATTTGATATTATGTCCTCAAGTGTAATAAATGTGACAGTTTGAGCCAAATAATGACTTAATTTTTCTATTAGCTAGTTGAGAAAATAATAGCTTTGGTAGTGTTTTGGGTGCATAATAATGTAATAATTTTCTTACGCCATGGGCCATAGCTCATGTGAAACTATACTATTGTTTGTGTCAAGGCAAAATAACCTTTTAACTGTTTGAATTATAATGTGGGTCAAATCATGGTAGGTTTTCAAATGTAATCTGCATTGCAACATGTGGCTGAATGAAGGCATGAAAGAATAGTGTTTTACAAAGGTATATAAAGTATGCCAATAAAGGTGAACATCACCATATTAATAATGTACCTTGATCTCAGTTCTTCATATATGCTTTAGTTGTTGATTTTTCTTTCCCAACCAGAAAATCTTCATAGTTCTAAAAGGTGTTATTTCCACATGTGTTTTGCCTTGTTTTACATGTCAAACTACTCATAATAATGGAACCAATAATACAATGGAAAGATGCTTCTAAAGAGCCTTATAAATGTTATAGACTTGATGTTTATAATAATTTCATGACATATCATTTCATATTAATCTCTCAAGGCATATGTCCTTGTAACATGCAAATATATTCATTATACCTTCACAGATCCCAATGTCATTTTTTTTAATTGGAAATTTTATTTATATTTCAAATGTTCTCTCCTTACCCCATTTCCCCCTCCCTCCCAGGAACTCACTATCCCTTCCCCCTCCTCTTGCCTCCACGTTGGTGTACCCCCACCCACCTCCCCCGTACCTCACCTCCCCACTCACGAATATCCCCCCTCACGACGTCCAGCCTTCATGGGACCAAGGATCTCTTCTCCCACTTATATATAGCTCCCTTGCATATATAGCTGGAGCCATGGGTCCCTCCCTAAGGACCATCCCATCCAGGCTGGTGGTTTAGACACTGGGGCCTCTGTTTGGTTGGTATTGTTGCTTTCCTCATGGTGTCGCGAATCCTTTCAACTTTTTCAGCCTTCACTCTATCTTCTCCATTGGGAACTCCATGATCAGTTTGATGGTTAGCTGTGAGCATCCGCCTCTGAGTATGTCAGACTCTTGCAGACCTCTAAGGAGACAGTTAAGTTAGGCTCCTGTCAGCATGCACCTCCTGACACCCACGTCATCATCTACCTTTGGTGACTGCACATGGGATGGATATCCAGGTGGAATAGTCTGCAGACGGCCCCTGCTTCAGTTTCTGTCCTGCACTTTGTCTCCATATTTGCTCCCTTGAATATTTTGTTACTCCTTCTAAGAAGGACTGAAGCCCCCCCCCCTACTTGGTCATCATTCTTCATGAGCTTTATGTGGTCTGTGAGTTGAATCTTGCCTATTTCAAGCTTCTGGGCTAAAATCCAATGATCAGTGAGTGAATACCATGTATGTTCTTTTGTGATTGGGTTACTTCACTCAGGATGATATTTTCTAGTTCCATCCATTTACATAAGAATTTATCAAATTTATTGTTTTTAATAGCTGAGTAATATTACATTGCATGAATGTACCATATTTTTTTGTATCCATTCCTCTGTTGAAGGACATCTGGGTTCTTTCCAGTTTCTGGCTATTATAAATAAAGCTGCTGTGAATGTAGTGGAGCATATGTCCTTTTTATGTGTTAGAGCATCTTCTGGGTATATGCCTAAGAGTGGTATAGCTGGGTCCTCAGGTAGTGAAATGTCCAATTTTCTGTGGAACCTCCAGACTGTTTTCCATAGTGATTGCACCATCTTGCAATCCCACCAACAATGGAGGAGTGTTCCTCTTTCTCCACATCCTTGCCAGCATCTACTATTACCTGAGTTTTTGATTTTAGCCATTCTGACTGGTGTGAGGAGGAATCTCAGGGTTGTTCTGATTTGCATTTCCCTGATGACCAAGGATGTTGAACATTTCTTTAGGTGCTTCTTGGCCATTCGCATTTCCTCAGTTGAGAATTCTTTGTTTAGCTCCATACCCCATTTTTAATAGGGTTATTTGGTTGTCTAGATTCTAATTTCTTGAGTTCTTCGTATATATTGGATATTAGTCCTCTATTGGATGTGGGATTGGTAAAGATCTTTTTGCAATCTGTTGGTTGCCATTTTGTCCTATTGACAGTGTCCTTTGCCTTACAGAAACTTTGCAATTTTATGAAGTCCCATTTGTTAATTCTTGATCTTAGAGCATAGGCCATTGGTGTTCTGTTAAGGAACTTTTCCCCTGTGCCTAGGTATTCGAGGGTCTTCCCCACCTTCTCTTCTATTAGTTTCAGTGTGTCTGGCTTTATGTGAAGGTCCTTTATCCACTTGGACTTGAGCTTTGTACAAGGAGATAAAAATGGATCGATTTGCATTCTTCTGCATGCTGTCCTCCAGTTGAACCAGCACCATTTGTTGAAAATGCTGTCCTTGTTCCACTGGATGGTTTTAGCTCCTTTGTCAAAGATTAAATGACCATAGATGTGTGGGTTCATTTCTGGGTCTTCAACTCTATTCCACTAATCTTCCTGCCTGTCTCTGTACCATTACCAGGACCTTTTTATCACTATTGCTCTGTAGTACAGCTTGAGGTCAGGGATGGCAATTCCTCCAGAAGTTCTTTAATTGTTGAGAATGGTTTTCGCTATCCTGGGTTTTTTGTTGTTCCAAATAAATTTCAGAATTTCTCTTTCTAGTTCTGTAAAGAATTGAGTTGGTATTTTAATGGGGATTGCATTGAATCTGTAGATTGGTTTTGGCAAGATGGCCATTTTTACTATATTAATTGAAGCTGCCTGCTGCCTCAAAGCCAGGGGAAGGGCACAATTAATCCTGCCAATCCATCCTGTGATATTTAACTTCTTTCTTCAGAGACTTGAAGATCTTGTCACACAGAACTTTTACTTGCTTGGTTATAGACACACCAAGGTATTTTATATTATTTGTGACTATTGTGAAGGGTGTCATTTCCCTAATTTCTTTTTCAGCATGTTTATCTTTCATGTAGAGGAAGGCTACTGATTTGTTCGAGTTGATTTTACAACCTGCAACCTTGCTGAAATTGTTTATCAGGTTTAGGAATTCTCTGGTGGAGTTTTTGGGGTCACTTAACTATACTATCATATCATCTGCAAATAGTGATATTTTGACTTCTTCCTTTCCTATTTGTATTCCTTTGACTTCTTTTTGTTGTCTAATTGCTCTGGCTAGGACTTCCAGTACAATATTGAATAGGTAGGGAGAGAGTGGGAAGCCTTGTCTAGTCCCTGATCTTAGTGGGAATGCTTCAATTTTCTCTCCATTTAGTTTGATGTTGGCTACTAGTTTGCTGTATATTGCTGTTACTATGTTTAGGTATGGGCCTTGAATTCCTGATCTTTCCAAGACTTTTAACATGAAGGGATGTTGAATTTTGTCAAATGTTTTCTCAGCATCTAGTGAGATGATCATGTGTTTTTTTTTTCTTTGAGTTTGTTTATATATTGTATTACATTGATGGATTCCGAATATTGAACCATCCCTGCATTCCTGTGATAAAGCCCACTTGATCATGATGGATGATTGTTTTGATGTGTTCTTGGATTCGGTTTGCTAGAATTTTATTGAGTATTTTTGCATCAATATTCATAAGAGAGATTGGTCTGAAGTTCTCTTTCTTTGTTGGGTCTTTGTGAGGTTTAGGTATGAGAGTGACTGTAGCTTCATAGAACGAATTGGGTAGTGTTCCTTCTGTTTCTATTTTGTGGAATAGTTTGAAGAGAATTGGTATTAGGTCATCCTTGAAGGTCTGATAGAATTATCCACTAAAACCAGTCCTGGGCTTTTTTTGTGTGGGGAGACTTTTAATGACTGCTGCTATTTCTTTAGGGGTTATGGGACTGTTTAGATGGTTTATTTGCTCCTCATTTAACTTTGGTACATGGTTTCTGTCTAGAAAATTGTCCATTTCATCCAGATTTTCCACTTTTGTTGAGTATAGGCCTTTGTAGTAGGATCTGATGATTTTTTGAATTTCCTCAGTTTCTGTTGTTATGTCTCCCTTTTCAGATCTGAGTTTATTAATTTGGATACTGACTCTGTGCCCTCTGGTTAATCTGGCTAAGGGTTTATCTATCTTGTTGATTTTCTCAAAGAACTAACTCCTCGTTTTGTTGATATTTTTTTATAGTTCTTTCTGTTTCTACTCGGTTGATTTCAGCCCTGAGTTTGATTATTTCCTGACGCCTACTCCTCTTGAGTGTATTTGCTTCTTTTTGTTCTAGAGCTTTCAGGTGTGCTGTCAAGTTGTTAATGTGTGCTCTCTCCAATTTCTTTTTGTAGATACTTAGAGCTATGAGTTTTCCTCTTAGCACTGCTTTCATGGAGTCCCACAAATTATGGTATGATGTTTCCTCATTTTCGTTAAATTCTAGGAAGTCTTTAATTTCTTCCTTGACAAAGTCATCATTGAGTAGAGCATTGTTCAGTTTCCACATGGATGTGAATTTCCCTTGGTTTTGTCATTATTGAAGACCAGCCTTCGTCCGTGATATGATAGGATGCAAGGGATTATTTCAATATTTTTGTATCTGTTGAGGACTGTTATATGACCAATTATATGGTCTATTTTGGAGAAAGGTACCATGAGTGGTGAGAAGAAGGTATATTCTTTTGCTTTAGGATGAAATGTTCTATAGATATCTGTTAAATCCATTTGGTTCATAACTTCTGTTAGTTTCAATATGTCTTTGTTTAGTTTCTGTTTCCACGATCTGTCCATTGGAGAGAGCAGGGTGTTAAAAATCCTACGCTATTATTGTGTGAGGTGCAATGTGTGCTTTGAGCTTTAGTAAAGTTTCTTTTATGTATGTGGGTGCCCTTGCATTTGGAGAATAGATGTTCAGAATTGAGAGTTCATCTTGGTAGATTTTTCCTTTAATGATTATGAAGTGTCCTTCCTTATCTTTTTTGATTACTTTTGGTTGAAAGTCGATTTTATTTGATATTAGAATGGCTACTCCAGCTTGTTTCTTGGTTCCATTTGCTTGGAAAATTGTTCTCCAGCCTTTTACTCTGAGGTAATGTCTGTCTTTGTCACTGAGGTGCGTTTCTGGTATGCAGCAAAATTCTGGGTCCTGTTTATGTATTCAGTCTGATAGTCTATGTCTTTTTATTGGAGAATTGAGTCTATTGATATTGAGGGATATTAAGGAAAAATGATTGTTGTTTCCTATTATTTTTGTTATTAGAGGTGGAATTATGTTTGTGTAGTTATCTTTTTTGGGGGGGTTGTTGGAAGATTACTTGCATGCCTTTTCTAGGTTGTAGTTTCCTTCTTTGTGTTGGCGGTTTCCATCAATTATCTATATAGAGCTTCCCTCTAATCTCCCATAGAAGCCCTGTCTGTGCTCCCAGCCAAGTTCACCACCAAACCCAAGCTCAAGCCTGCCACCTTCAAGCCAGAGACTCTCCCCATTGGACCAGTTGGAGCTCCCTTCCCCCTCACCCCTCACCCCTCCCAGGCTAGCTCCAGCCCCTAATCCCCACTGCATTCTCAGCTCTTTTGTGGCTTCCAGCAGTGCCTCAGTGTCCAAGACCCTGAGAACCAGACTGCCCCAGCCTCTTTGCAGGTTCAGGGACCCCAGAACCAATTCCAACTATCCTGTGTCTCAGACTGTGCTTTCCCATCCCCTGAGCAGTATCTTGAAGCTTTCCTATGTCTCACCACCAGCCCAGTGATGGAGTGGGGTAAGCAAGCTGTGTCCTGCCGCCCCACCAGAGGCTGTGGTCAGTTTCGGAGCTTATAGGGGACACATAATCCTACGTGGGTTCACTTGGGATGGACTCTGCTGGTGGTTGTCCTTTGTGCTCTCTTTATTTCAATTCTCTGTTCTCAAAACATACTAGGATATAGTTTGATACCAAGCTGTAGCAGTCATAGACCCATAGCTCTGATCTGTGTTGTATTGACAATGCTGAATCCAACTAGATTCTCATCTGAGGATCCAGTCTCTTATGTAGCAGAGAAACCTGACTTCAGGGCGAGGCGAAAAGGTCAGCTGTTATAATTCCTCTTAGAATATTTGAACCCCATACTAGATTTCTCTGATTTTAGGATGGGAGAAGTGACTCCTTAGTAATTTCAGTCTGAGACAGTTGTTTCTGGCTTCAAAATAGATGAACAACCAATCTCTCAACTTTTTGATGACTAGAAGTTGTCTTTTAAATTTGTTTAGCTGCTATTACACAGCAATGCATTTATTAAATGGGCTTTTAATTTTTTTTCAAATATCTAAAAATTTCAAAATTATGCTTCCTTTGTGAGTAATAACTTTGTAAGTTTTTTCAAGTTTCACCTCACTAAAAGTGTTTAAACAAACACAATTTTTACACTTTGTTTACAAATTTTCTCAAACAAATGTCTAATTTCAAGAATCACAAGTTTTACTTCTATAAAATACTAGTACACATAATTCAGGAAAACCATGTGCCAAATTATATTAAGAATGTTGTCCTTTATTATCTAATAGCCTAGTCTGTTCCTTATTTCCATCTGGTATTTCATAAGAATGGCCACAATATTTATACCCACAAAATTATGTTTTTTTGGTCATTCTATGATATTGAAGTCTTCTCTATAAGTCTGTCTACTGAACCTTCCCTATAATGATTGTTTACAGTCAGATCATGGGGCTAGGGAAGTGGCTTACTGACTAAGAGCATATATGCTTTGCCAGAGGTTCTGAAATTAATTTCCAGGACACATATGGCAACTCACAACCATCTATACCTGTAGTCACATGGATTTTGGTGCTCTCTTCTGATGTGAAGATGTACATGTATAAAAAATCGATATACTTAAAACAGATAAAGTCTTTAAAAATACTTCATAGATTTAAAACACACACTTTAAATTTTAATTTTGTTTCGTTTCATATTACCTTGCCTCAAAATTTCTTCTACTCTTTAATTATGTGTTAAAGGAGTGTACCAATTTTTATTTATTAGTTTTCTATGTTAATCAATTCAAGCTGCTACTCAAAAATAGTAGTAATAACTTAATATGCTATTTAAGGTTCTCTAGAATGAATATGACAGAATGAATCTGTACTAAAGTTGTTTTTTGTTTGTTTTTGGTTTTGGTTTTTTTAGATTACTTTGCATGAGGCAGCTGGAATAGTCTAAAAATGTCTGTCATACAATACAGGAAAGAATTTGTGGCATATATAATAATTAAATTAGCAATATGAATAAATAGATATTTATGTTTTTTCTTGATCCTATTATTTCTATCAATCCTTACTTCTAGTTGTTGGTGTGATCTATGTCTCCAACATGTATATGATATAAGTTGAAGCATTTTGAATTTGTTCAAAAGTCTCCACTCCAGTATGTCTCAGCCCATTCCCAAATTTTGGCATCACCCCAAAATACTATTTCACATTCTTTTCTTGAATATTTTAAACTCTCTTTTCCTTGTATTACTCTTTCTGTACTTCAGTCAGTCATTCCATGACTATATAATGAATTCAATGATAATCTGTCTGCTTTGTCTTTTTCTGTCTATCATTGTTTTTACTGCCTGATTTATTTCATAACCCTCCAGGCAATCTCAATTGCTCTAGATCTTGTCAATTTGTTACTGGTAGTCCTCATCTGCATTTCTCTTGAGTTGCATGACTGTTGTATTATTTACTTATGATGGCAGTGAATATTCTACGTTCATGAGATATGTAAGAACAATGAAGATTTCAGTAATTTCCTATGTTGTCATGCTGAAGAAAAAGAATGCAAATAGCTTCAGCTAGGACAATAAAGCTCTAATGACTGTGACAACACATTTCTTGCCTTCCTCTTTAAATGAATCTCTTCCACAGTTGGATATAGTTCCCAACTTTACAAAACCTCAGAACATGTATGAGATTTTCCATTTATCTTAATTGTCACATAAAATAGACATAGATGTTTGAAGTAAACAGAATAAACTGTGGACTACAAGTGCATCACCACCATGCCCAACTATCTATGTGCAAGGGGAATTTTATGAGATAGACTGGTCATTGAAAATTCAAATTTTGTACTTCTTGTTAAACTTTGAGCATTTTATCAGTAGCTCTTCATCATGTTTTATCAGCACGATGTAGAGTTAATACAAGATTGAGTTGCTTCTACCCTACAGTTAGTTGCAATGTCTCATTCCAAACACTATTAGAATAGATCACTGTATAAATATTAGCTTAACAGAGAGGAGTTTGCTGTAGATTATTTGTTGTCAAATTCCACTGTGTTTAACATTTTTGATGTTTGCAAATTAATGTAGTGAAGAATGCACATAATGAATTAGGTGGCAACAGATAATTAGAAAACATTAAATACAAGCTTTTAAGAGTTTCATTTGCTAGTCATAGCACATTCAATGAAGGACAACAGAAAAAGCGGTTGTCACTATTGTTAATATTTGCCTAGTTATATCAATAAAGCCCACTTATAAAAATGTTTGTTAAATACTGTATCAGACACTGTGCTAAGTACTGTGAATGAATTGAACCCATCTGTGAGCATCTTATAGTTTGACAGGAAACAAAACCAAACCAAATGAGCATCATGTGAACACTAGGACTCAGGGCGTTTATGTAATATTAGGATGTTTATCTAGCATGGGAAAGATTTTGTGTTAGATTCTTATAATGGTAAAAATGGAAAGCAAAAGGGAAAGGAACAAAGACATAAGAAACAAGAGAGAAAGAAGGAAAGATAAGACAGAGAGACAGAGAGTCAGAGAGAAAAATGTCAACACAAAAATCATATAATCTCACCTCAAAAGGACTAACACACTTTATTCTTGGATCAAATTGGATCCAAGAACACAGATGTAGTGAACAGAGATTCCATGTTTCAATATGGAAACTGTTTCATAAGGTTTTATAGCAACAGAACAAAGAAACTCAAGGTATATAAAGTGCTTCAGAGGATTAGAACAATAGACCTCAAAGAATTACAAATTTCTTCAGGAATTCCATGTCAGGGGAAATAAAAAAGCCCTGTTATCACTCAGAGGAAGCTGCCTTCCAGGAAGAGACTTCACACAGTTTCAACAACTTAAATTAACATAGGCATATACTGGGGAGTCTTTTTTCTTCCATTCTGGTCAAAATTACACATGTCCATTGTTCTGTATTCTTAATTTCATTTTATGCATGAAGAATTTATAAATACAACTTCCCTGGGAACAACATCTCTTATCTTCATAGAACCCTTTGTCCATCGAGGCATGCACATACAACCTCATATCTTTATATTTTTGCTACCCCATATATATGACCAGATAACAAAGGAATCCTGCACTTTGTTGAAGGTATAGAAAGGCATCTGCCCACACATATCAGTGTGTGTGTTTGTGTGTGTGTGTTTGTGTTTGTGTGGTGCTGTTGGTGTGGGGGATGATTGAGGGGTCCAGGAGTCTGCATAAGAGGGACTCAGTTGAAAAAAAACTTGATGCATGTTGCAGGATGGCTGCTTAAATGTATACATAGACAAAAAAATTCTGGAAGAAAGATGTTGTTAAGCATGTGTACAGAGAATTAATTACCAGAGTACTACGTCTGTCCTCACTTCCTTTGAAACAAGATGCATATTTGGAGTTTTAGTGAAGTTAGAAACAAAGAGAAGAAGAAAACCCTGGAAGGTATGGTTGCAAAAATCCAGATGTCTTTTGCCCACCATCATAAAGTTGTTTCATGCCAGAGTGAAAGGAAATATGGCTGTAAATGCCAAGCCAATGGACATCAGACAGTTAAAGGAATTCAACAGAAGGACGGGAAAATAAGTAAAAGACAAAGTGGCAGGTGACAGAAAGGAAGATACAGCAGCAGTGAGAATCCAAATTATAGTCCTCTACAGTTCTTATTAAACCCTCTTCAGTGCTGTCATTGAGAGACCAGCATGTGTCCAAACACAGCTTTCTTTAATTTGATCTTTCACTGTGGACTGCACACTCTGTTTCCTTCAATTTTATTGCAAAGTCTGTGTTGCTATACTGTTCTAACTATAGAATCCCTGTTTTCTTTCCATTTGCACTCCATTTTGTTTTGTTTTGTTTTTTAATAGCAGTCTACATTGCACATGTAAAAAGTCTCTACAATAAGTTTCCCAAATTTGGTCTCAGATAAATATTTTTTTATGAAAGAATTACCACATCAATGGTCCTTATAAGCAGAAGGAATTTCCTTGAAACTTAGGAAAGCCAATCATTTTTAATATTGGGTTTTTCCTACTCCTCTGTAGCATTATCACTGCAACAAAGCAGGGTGTATGCCATCCTCTTTCCAGTACAGGGACTAGAGCTGGAGACCTTTCGATTGGAATGGACACTTTAGTGCCTGTGAGCTGCTCTTTGTTTACTGATGCAGCATGGGAATCACTGCGAAATGTCTAACCCTGTGACCTTCCTGCTAACAGTTTTGTTAGTGCCATTGTTTTGTGTTTGTGTGAACTTGGCATTGTTTTCAGTGTATACATTTTGCAGGAATATGACACAAGGAAGAGTAAGTAAGTAAAAAAAAATAAAACAAGAATAAAAGTAATCATGTGCTTGGCTCAGAGCTGGCAGAAATACATTTGGTAACTGACATTCTAAAATTACTGCATCCACGAAGAGGTGTAACCTGGCATCAACTAAATATAGTACAACAGGTACACACCCTAACTGGCTTTCCACTTCCACAGGTTTATTGTTTGTTTGTTTGTTCATTTGTTTGTCACCAAAATGTGTTAATTTCTTTAATCACCTGGCTTCATTGCTGGGCAATTTCTCTGCCTCAGTTCCTATGGCAACATTTGCCTGTGTTTATTTTCCTTCTTAATGAAAGGCTATGATGTGCATACTCCACTGAAAGTCTACCAGGTAAAATAAAATGCAGCCTTTTCTTCTTACAGTCAGCGAAAATGAAAAAGACACAAGTTGATGCCTGAGATTCTGGAAGTCTTTGTTTCCATTACATGCTCCCAACCCCTGGCAACATCCTTGGCTTGTGTCCTTAGAAGCCAACATCAACTATGCACTTGGTATCCACTAGGAGGCTATGTTTAACCTTTGTTTGGACATAATATTTTCAGTAAACAATATTTTGAAGTATATCGAACTGCTATTGTATACTCCATAACACACAGAGACACTGGCATACACACATACACACACAAACCACACACACACAAAGAGAGATGAACAGAGAAAGATACATAAAGGAAACATGGTTAAAGGATTTAAAAACTATATATATCTATTAACATAGTAAAATACAATTTCTTCATCAAATTATAGAGGCCTAATCAGTAAGAGAAACAAGGCATATAGTGCAGATGTGGCTCCTGCATGGAAATTAAGGTAAAAGTTAGTTGAACTGCAGCACAGTTCACTCTAGTTTCAACAGATTCATTAATCTTTCATCAATTATTAATTCTTTTTATATATGTATACATACACATATATATGTATAATATATATATATTATACATATATATGTATATAATATATGTATAATATATAAACTATACATACATTATGCATATAAATGTATATGCATATTATATATACATACACAAAGTTCTGTTTGCTGGAGATGTAGATAAGCAGCATAGTTTATAAGTAAAATGTGTAAGGTGTTTGGATCAAAAGCCATTACAACAGGAAAAAAATATCCTGAGATATTACGGGACGATAGAGTGGTACTATTAGGAGGTGTAGCCTTGTTGGAGAAGTGTGTCACTATGGATGTGGGCTTTAATATCCTCATCTTAGCTGCCTGGAAACCAATATTCTGCACCAGCCTTCAGATGAAGATGTAGAACTCTCAGCTCCTCCAATCCCATGTCTTCCTGGATGCTGCCGTGTTTCTGCCTTGATGATAGTGGACTAAACCTCTGAACCAGTAAGCAGCCCCAATTAAATGTCATCCTTATAAGAGCTGCCTTGCTCATGGTTACAACAGTAAGACCCTAATCATTTATGGTAGTCAAATTTGACTGGTATTGTAGTCATCTAGTAGTTATACCACTTGGTGTATCTTTGATGGTTACTCCAGAGAGCTTTAAGAACCATTAATATATAATCCCCAAAAGGGTAGACTTTGAACTGAGTAAAAAGTAAAAGGAGAAATGTTGGCTGAACATCAACATTTATCTTTTCACTTCCTGGCTGCATACAAAATGTAATGAACTACTTCATGGTCCTGCTGTCATACCTTCCAGCCATGACTGACTGCATCTCTGAGCCAAAATAAATCCTTCCTTCTTTGTTTCTTTTGACAGGTATTTGGTCACAATGAAAAGAAAAGTAAGTAATATAATAACCATGCAACCCATTTTTCCTCCATTAACTTTGTGTTATTCAAATACCAAGTGACAAGCATCATGCCTGTCAAGAAATAATATGCATTCATATAGAAGTTTGATTTATAGGACCAGTCATGATCACATAAAACAAGTAAAGCAATTTGTAAGATGAGGCAGCATAAATCTCAACTGGGAATAGTCCTAGAAGCTCCACCAATCCCTATCTCTGTTCTTTTAGGTACTTTCAAATGGCCACTTATCATAGGGAGAAGAAGTATCATGGTAGTCACAGATAGAAACCCATGAAACATTGCAACTGGCTATGAAGTTACTGCATCCTCCAACTCGTGCATAGCCATAAGTGGCATAGTTGATCTTTGCGGGAAGGGTAAAGGAGGTTGCTGGAGGATTGATGGAGGTATTTGGTGAAAAGAAGCCATCTTAAGATACCTGTTTTGTAACAAATAGAACTTTAACAATCCTTTAACAGAATAGTAACAATCCTTCCATTCATCCATCTAGAGCCTTTTGTTTAGGACAATATCATTAGTAGTGCCATTATGGGGGATAAGGTATTTTGGACCTTATAATAAGTAACCAAACTGCAAAGACCAGAGTTCTATCCTATGTATATTTTTCAAGTAACCCAGGTACCTGGAAGAAGACAAGTGTTTCCTTGAGTATAATGCCTACATTTAAGGAAAATTTACTCTCTGAATGTAAATATTTATTCATCCTGTCTCTGTCTATAAACTAGTAAATTAATGATATTTTATGTTCTTTGAAATAAGAACTAGCCCATCTCCTACAAAAAGGAATCAAGGTTTGTGACTGAGGGAATTTTCTAGCCTATAGCATGGAAGCAGCTTCTCTTATCTAGTAAAAACTGAAGATCCACTAAAGAAGCAAGATGGGTTGTAGAGCTCAAAAGCTAACGAACATTCTCTAAGCTAAGAACCAGAAAGCTATTTAGAGGATTGTTTTTTCCAGAATAAAATTTGTCAGTTTTACCATCATGTGGGGTAGGATGGTAATGCTGAGAAAAAAATAACTATGGTCCCATGTGTCATAGCATTTAGTCACAACAGTGACTAGAAAACAAAGATCGAGGAGGACATTAAGAAGGGATTTTGAAAATGTTCATAGGATGATTCGGAATAACTTCCAAATGTGAAAATAATTGTAGGAATATAAATCTTACAGTAAGACTCTAATTCAGAAAAGTGATTGTAAGCTTTCTGAAGCATTCCAAGTAAATAAAACTTTAGTCATCACCTATAATAAAAATATGTAGCTGATATTCAAATGAAGAAATAAGAACAGTATAAGGCCTATTCAACATCCCTGAGCAATTGTCTGTCATTACCCTTACTCTTAAGCCCTCATTCCCAAAGGACTTGAATTGTTTTGTTTTAACCTGTCACCCAGGCTTTCCTATGTTCAATAAATTTGTGCACAACACCAAAGAATATGTAAAATTACTTCTTTTGACTTTATATAGCTGGAAACATATTATTTGCATCATTATACAATTCTTAAAAAAGTTATAGTTGGCTCAGTTTTGGGAATACTATACTTGTTTAATTTTCATTTTTTTTACTCTAAGGCTAGGTTTATTGTGTTTAAAAGTACTTAGGTTTCATTCATGTTCCATGTGGGAAATTTCTAATTTCTCTGCAGAAATAAATAATTTTGTAATTTTTACCTTTATCTACTTGAATATTATATCTATTTTAGGTTTTTTCAGAACTAATCTTTTGGCTTGAATAATTAATTTCATATATCAACACTAATTTTCACTTCATGTATCACAAATACATAGATAAATGTATATGCATGTTCAAATGTGAGCATATGTATGCATGCATACATGAATATGTAGATACATAAATATACACATACATAGACAGTATAGGTACAAGAAAACATTTAGTGTCAGCAGCCAATAAGCTTATGTTTCTTGGGAAAAACAATTTTGAAGGTTAAAGATAAGTATTTAAGAAGATCCTAGTAAGTGTAAAATGGAGAAAAGCATGTGAAACTACAATCTTTAAAGATGAGCTGAAACACTCACACAGATTGATTAGAACTCATATCAGTTGTCCCTGTCCTCCAATCCATCCAAGTGAAATATTGAGAGTGACTTGGAGGAGAAGCTGATAATGGAAATCATAGATCAAAACACATACATAAAGCATGAGATAGAGAAGGTAAGAGTGACTCTGATAGGTTATGGAGGAGTCTGGAAGCTTAGTGCTACTCTTCATAAAGAATGCAAACTAGTGGACAAACATCAAGCCTCAAATATATTGCTATCTGAAAAATCGCACATCATATGGATCTTATAGACCATCAGAACTAGAGTCATTAGAGGGAGAAAATTTTGAGAAATTTTGCTCCATTTTTATATTATAATGTTAAAAAATGAGCCATAGTCTACATTTTCTTTTTAAATTTATTTCTGTCTTATCTAAATTTCTCTCAAAATCAAGGTTGGAGTGTTGGTTGTAATTATCCTTACAATTTTTATCAGTTGAAGAACATATAAAAATGAAGGGATCATAAGTTAGTATTGAAGGATAAGAACCACATGTAAATTTTTTATACATACACAGAGACACACACACAGATATAGTTACATATAAATACATGTATGTACATATTTACCTTTCAAGTGGAGTAGTAGAGAAATAACTTTATGGCAATTTTTACTACTAGTCTGACTTATTTATTTATTTATTATTTATTTATTTATTTATTTATTTGCATCCTAAATGTTGCCAGCCACCCAGTCTCCCCTTGTGAGTTCCTCCCATTTTTCCTTCCCTTCACCTCTGAGAGGGCAGACGATCTGTGCCCCATATTTCTCTATCCTGGTGCATCAAGTCTTTGTAGTATTGGGTGCATTCTCTTCCACTTAGCCAGATATGGCAGCCCTCTGCTACATATGGGGACCTGGGACCAGCCCATTTATGCTCTTTTATTGGTGGCTCAGCCTCTGAGAGCTCCCAGAGATCCAGACTAGTTGACATTGTAGATCTCCCTATGGGTTGCCATCACATTGAAATCCTTCAGTCCTTTCCCTAACTCTTCCATGACTACCTTCCAATGTTTGTCTGTATGTATCTGCATCTGTTTTAGTCAGCAGCTACTAGATCTCTCATAGGACAACTATGTTAGGCTCTTGTCTTCAAGCACAACATAGCATCATTAATAGTGTCAGGGATTGGTGCCTGCCCATGGAATGGATGCCAAGTTTGGCCAGTCACTGGTCAGTCATTCGTTCAGTCTCTGCATATTTTTTTTTAGACAGAAGCACTTTGTGTTGAAAGTTTTGTAGGTGGGTTAGTGTCCCCACCCCTCCACTGGAGCTCCTGTCTTGCTACTAGATACATTTTCTTCAGGTTCCCACTGTCGAGCATCTCAACTAAAATTATCCTCATTGACTCCTGGGAGCTACCCCCATCCAGGGTCTCTGGGACTTCCTAGAGAATCCCCTCATTCCCAACCCCTGGTAACTGTATATTTCCATTTATTCTCCTGCCCTTCTGAGACTCTCTCCTGTCTTTCCCTATGCATGATCTTGCCCTTCTATTATTCCTCTAGCCATCATCCCCTCATCTACCCAGATCTCTCTCTCCCTCTGTCTCCCATGACTATTTTCTTCCTCTTTCTAAGTGAGATTCAAGCATTATCATTTGGGCCTTCCTTCTTATTTAACTTCTTTGGGTCTGTGGAGTTGTATTATGGATGTTCTGAACTTTTGGACTAATATCTACTTATCAGTGAGAACATACCAGGCCTTTTGAGACTAGGTTATTATCACTCAGGATATTTTTCTAGTTCCATCCATTTGCCTGCAAATTTCATGATGATACCTTTACACAATAGAATACCATTCAGCTATTAATGGTCTGATTTTTGACAGCTGAAATTGCTAGAGTTAGTATGATAATAGTCTTCTTCATAGGCTGCTTGATTATCAGCACTATGTGCCTTGGGTAATTATTAGACTGTCACAGGACACTTGTAACTACCTCTCTGAAATCTTAATGTAAGGATGTTTGGGCTATTCAAATTGTTAATGACTCATCCATAAACATCAGAGATAACAAATGTTTCAGATTTAAAAAAAAAAACATTTTTATACACAGAATTAATTTGATTACAAATATAAATATTTGCTTCTTTACAACCTGTTAAAACAAAGGGAAACACAATGTAAGTAGTAATAAAAGATAAGTATCAGAAAAACAATACATCATTGCTTTGAAAATACTGATTTCTATGTGTAAGATGTTTTATAATGGACAGCTCTAAATTCTCACATTCTAATTCAAAGCATTACCTACCTATGGACAATAAATAATCTATATGGTGACAGTGTAAAAACATTTCAGAATATATTCCACAAAGCAACATTAACAATGACAGCCAAATAAAAGGAATATTATACACAGAAAACAAAACCAACTTCTTTTGTGTAAGTGCCAGGCAATTTATGGTTATCAATGTTAGTAAATACAGCATTATTAAAATCATTATGATAACATTAGCAATTATAAGTCACACATGTACTTTTAGGTTACAAAATATCTTACATCTTTTTATATTTTTTATTAGAATCCTTATAACTTTTCTGAGGAAATGATTTTTTCCCTTTGTCAAAAAATAAGCAAACTCAGGTTCATTCAAGTCAGTTATTGTGGATAATGTTACAAGAACAATGTTTACTGTTCGTCTTGCCCTAACCACCATACTATGCCATTCTTTCCTTTCAATGAATATTATTTCACTGAAATTCTATCAATAAAATCACTTTTTTCTGAATGATTGAGAAGTTTTGAGTTGAGAAGTTGAAATTTACAGTGCATAAAAATACTTTCGAGATAAAATTAGAATGTATTTATTCAGCTAATTTGTTCATCAATATTTTTAGAATTTGGAATAATCATGCAAGTGTCTTGATTTTGCAAGAAGCTAGAAGAAATAAATTGAATCTATATTCATATAGGAAAGATTAATACTTAGGCTCTGTGAACACATGAGAAAATAGTAAATATTTCTATTTAAGAATAATCTTTGAAAATAGGAGATGGGAACTGGGAACTTTCAGCATGTTATAATGAATTTCTGACTACAACCACTCTTTTTATTTTATTTCTTTTTTCATTAATTAATTAATTTAGTTTACATCCCAATATCCACACTTGTCTCCTCCCATTCTTTCCTCACAGAGCTCCTCTTCCCATTTCCCCTTCTCTTCTCCTCTGAGAAAGGAGAGCCCCTTCTGAGTATCACCCCAACCTGGTTCATCATGTTACTGCAGGACTAAGTACATTCTCCCCCACTGAGGCTAGATAAGTCAACACAGGTAGGAGAATGGGATCCCAAGGCAGTCAATAGATTCAGGGACAGCAACTGCTCCAGTTGTTAGGGGACCCATGTGAAAAAATGAAATAAAAAGTAAATCTTTAGGAATGAACTGCAAGAAAACTAGTAAAGAAATTATCAATGAATTTGACATTGACAGTGTTGCTTTGTTTTACAGAGGGATTTGCTGTTGTCTTCAAATTTTCTGATTTCTCACTTTTTGTTATCTATCTATTTCCTTGGAAGAGTGATCTCTGTAAAGATAGTTTCTCACTCATATCTGGGCAGATGCATTTGTGCAATTATTCTCTGCATGGAAAGAGAGCAGGCTAGCTTTTCAGTGAGTAGTTTGTGTGATAGTTGTTTACTTAGACTATGTCAAGGTGTTATGTTCCCACATTGCTATGCAAATTCGGATTCTTTCTATCTTTTATTTTTACCACTATTCTAAGTAGATGCTGTATTAAGGGCATACCTTTTATGGGAAAGGAGTTGATATAGTTCAGAACAGTATACAGATTTTTAAATACAATAATTAGTATTAGTTATTTTGTTGTTGTGATAAAATATCATGGCCAAGGCAACTTATAGAAGTGTTTATTTAGCATATGGCTTCAGAGGTTAAGATTCCATGATGATGGAACAGATGCAGGGCAAGAAGAGACAAACACATTGACTGGAACAGAATGCTGAAAGTTCATATCTGGAGCCAAACCACAGAGTACAAATATAAGTGGCTAGAGGATTTAAACTCTCAAAGTTTACTCTAGTGACATACTTACTACAACAAGACCACACATCCTAAACTTCCCATAAAGCACCAATAACTGGACATTAGATGTTCAGATAGCAGAGCCTGTGGAGGATGTTTCTCATTTAAACCAATTAATTCAACTCCCTGACACCAATACTTTTGTGGCAATATCATATTCCAAGCTACATTTAATCCATCTTCAAAAGGCACCATAGTCTTGTACAGTCCCAACATTATTTAAATTTTATAGTACAGTATTCTTCTGGTACTCAAGGTAATCTCTTAATTGTAAATCATGTAAAATAAAACAGACAATTGCATAATTTCAACATATAATGACACAGAATACATTACCATTCCAAAAGGGATGAATGGGAACATAATTAAGAAATGTTGGACCAAAACAAACCTGGAACATGACAGGGCAAACCAAGGTACACCATGGATTCAGACCTGTCATTGTTATTTCTGTCCCTTATAAATACTATGTCCAGGCAAAACAAATGTTGAGTAAAATATTACATTATAAAGATGGTTGGAGCATCCTGTTCATGCATTGTCAGTGTTTGACAAGACTTGTGATTATGAGAGCAATAGTCCACTTTTTTGTTTCTATGGCTCTCCATTTGAGGTTGTTCTAAAGGAAAATTTCAAAACAGAGTCCAGAAGAGCACTCCTGAAATAATGGGAATCTAATAAGACTCATATTTAAAGACACTTTTTCTTCTCAGTCTTCACTTTCTATTTTGTCCTTCTCTCTCCTTTTGTTTCAGTAAGGGAAGGATAAGTAAAGGCTCATATTTGAATTTCATATTTGGATTTGTGAGACTTCAGAATTTAATGTTGTTTTTTAAAGTTATATCCATTAAAATTATAAGAAAATCTCAATCTATTGAAAAAGATGATAATGATTTTGAAATAATTTTTAAAAAATCAGAACTGTTTGACTCTTAGCCAGAAGATCTGAACTTTTCCTCAGGTTACCTTGTGGATCTGGTTCGAGCTTTGTACCTGTATGCATTCCCTCTGTGCTGTGTGTTTTGCAGACGATGTGTCAACCTGTGAATTTCACAGTCTCTTCTACAACTGCAGACAGGTAGCACACATGGCAATCCTAAGCTTGCAGGAAGGCTTGGTGTTCATAGTGTCATTGCCACTACCAATGCTCACAATAACTCTCAATAACTTAAACATCTTGCCTATTTATTAACTATCTTGATCCAGTACTACTGAGTTCCTAATGTAATGTGAAAATCCATGCCACGTTATGGCCCCTGTTAAATTCTCTCGCTTAATTTATTTGTTGAATCAGAAGTTTTGACTTTATAAAAACTATAAGGTGCTAAGAACAGAAATTGCATGCACTGAGCCAACAAACATGCTTCGCGATGGAAGAAAACAGTATATTTACAATTGAAAGGGACTGTAAAAGCAAGATTCCCTATTTCTTGCAGAATACAGTTCCTGCACTTTGGGTTGAAAGTCAACTGCAGTGTGGCACGGCTTTTTTCTACTTTTAGATTATCATAGACTGACATCTTATGACCCATCCACAGCAATTTATCATACTCCTCCACTGTGTTGTTTCCATAGTACTTTCTCAAAGTTTCCCAACCTATACTTCTTGACACCTTATGCTTTGTCTTTGACCACTTCTATAACAACCATCATGTTAGTGCTTTACCTAAAAAAATATGCAAACAACATCAGAAGTACAGAAGGTAAGATCAAGTCAACCTGATGCTAAAAGAGTCAGGATTAATGACTTGGAATCTTTTGTGTGCTAGGTGGGTGAATAAAGACATTGGATTTCTTCAGTGCCTCCTGAATATCTGTGTAAAAATATTACACAGAGCCTCAAAGACATACATGATAGGTACAAGATAGATATTAATTAAAATATTTTTAAAAATAAATGAGTAATACTCATTTAATCATACTTACAATGAAATTTCTATGTTAATTATAATATTAAATGCTACTATGGCAAAATCATTGACATAGCTATTGTTTTATCAATTATTCTTTGAGGCAGATTGACCCTGAGTATGTCTTATTTCGCACTGCAGATCAGAAACTAATATTTATTGCATTAATTTACAAGGCAGTCCTAGGACTCATTTCTGTCATCTAATTTAGTGTTCTGGCTGCCATGTCATACTGATGTCTAGCACACAGGGGAATATATTTCTTCTATACCACGATATCTATTTCTACAGCAAACTGGTCATTCCTGTGACAAAATGACAGGACAAATAAGTAAAGCAACTAGTCATCCCAAATTCGTTTCTCTGGGACAGAGAACTATTTCCTAGGAAACCAAACCTAGGCAATTTTCTCAAAATCAAAAGGAACAAATAGGTATCATATTTAGTTAGCAAAAGCTATTCAGAAAGAAAGCTGATATTATTCACAAAGATATAAAAAGAAAACCTTTTATTTAACCAGTACATTAAAATCCTTGCCTATTATACAATGTGCAAACTGGGCTGCATTCAGCTATGAACCTCCATATCAAAAGAGAAATAGATTTAACTAGAAAAGAATTAAATAGCAAATTTTAATAATGTTCAGTGTGTCTCCCTGAAAGGTACTGTTTTCTATGTAAATGAACAATTTGACTATCAACTTAAACTTTGTCTTTTCCTTTGTCTCCCAATTATAAATTAATATATTTGTCTCTCAAATATAAAGAAATATATCATGTGTTATAGAAGTTATACTGTTTCAGCATAACACTGCCAGTAATCCAAGAGGTAAAAAATTAAATCACCCAAATTAAATTAAAAAGAAAATCTCTGTTCTATTATTGATCACAATGATATATCTCCCACAACATATAACTGTACACTAAAAAATGTACATAAATGCACCCATATGCATACACACACTTATGTTCGTATATTATGTGTTAAAATATGAAAGAAAAGTTGATCCTAACAAATACTTTTAAACTCTATATAACTGGAGGCATGGTTCAGATGGGGGAGAAATGGTCACATTTTCCAATTAAGCCTGGTAAGCATATAGGTGACTTAGCCTTATGATCTCCTTTGCTTCTTGTGATATGAGAGTGACCTAAAAGCTAATATACTTTGTTGCTCACAATTCATGTACATACAGAAGCCCTTCTTAGTGATTAGCCACAGATGGATGTCTTTGCTTCAATACTGTCTTTTCCATAAAGGTCTTCTCAGACATATTTGATCTTAGCTCAGATGAGTGTTGTAGAAGATCATTACTGAACAATAAGTTCAAATCCAAAAGTGGAGCTAAATATTGGATCCTGAATCCAGGACTTCATATTGTTCTTTCTTATAAGCTTTACCTCAAGAAGACAGGAAGAATAAAGGACAGGTTTTATCCTGATACATATGCAAAAAACTCCTCTAAAACTCAGTGTCATTCTATATTTATAATAAGATATAGAGGTGCTGCTGGCCAAATAGGGATATACTCATAACACTTGAGAAGGTAGAGGCAGGAGAATTGTGACATCCAAAACATTCTGACATGTGTAGCACTCTCTCACTCCTCTCTCTCTCTCTCTCTCTCTCTCTCTCTCTCTCTCTCTCTCACACACACACACACACACACACACATGTACACCTACAGATAGAGACAGAAAGTGACAGAGAAACAGAGATAGATGCTAAAGGGTTAATGCCAATATTAAGTGTCTTCTGTGGCAGTGGCTGGATATTTCAAAGTTAAAATCATAAATAAAGGCAAGTGTGGAGATAGCAATGATTGAATCCAATATTATTCATCAGGCAAAATTACCAGGACTCCTGATATTAATCAGAGCCTATGCTGCCTAACTGCTGTCATCTCTTTCATTTTGTATCGTGCAAAAATACAGTCAACTAGCTCATATGCTCTTGCTTTTATAGCTATCTTTCTTAGTTGTGAATTAAGTTGATTTTCCATTTAATATCTGCCAGCAACCAGCTATTTGTCTTGATCTGCTGCTGGAATGTATACTGCTGCCTTGCTTTCAGTCCATACTGCACTGATCCTCAGCCTTACATAATGATGGACTAGAATTCCAATTTATTCTCAGTGTGTTAATTGTGTTTAGGATGTTTAGAAATATCCACTGTATGTACTATGGTCCTGACAGCTGTTCTAATTTAACATAAATGCCTTGTACTCTCAAGAGAGAAACTAGATTTTAAGTCTTAACTTTGGTCAGGCATGGTGTCTGTCATACATCTATAATCCCAGCTCTTCTGACTCCAAAACAGAAAAATTTTAAGTGTTAGGTCAACCTAGCCTACATAGTGAGTGTCAATCTGAACATACTGAGACCCTGGCACAGAAACAAAACCAACCAACCAACACATACAGTCTTTAATTTGTAGAGTGAATATTAGAAAAATGAATCATTTTTTAACTCTCTCTCTCTTTTCACCTCCCTTCTATTTCTCCCATCCCTCCCTCTGTCCCTCTCTCTACTCCTTCCTCTGTGTGTCTGTGTGTGCTCACACACATAGGCGTGCTTTATATTTATGTTGAATATGTGATCTTTCAGCTTTCTGCTCCAGCTTCTGCTGCCATAAATCCTCCATTATTATGGACTTTCCCTCTGGAACTATAAGCCAAAGTAAAACATTACTTTTATAAACTGTTCTAATCAAGATGTTTTATTGCAGTAATAGAATCAATATTGTAATTTCCATTAATTTTGTCTCTTTACCTAATTTAATGATACTCTTCAATATACTATTTCATAATTTGAGCAACATATTCTTCACCTTCGAACCTGTAAGTTCAAGCAAGTTGTGAGTTTTAAAAATAGAATGGTTGAATCGCTTAGGGCCATCTATTTCATTCAAAAGAGGCGATAGAAAGAAATAATAAATTTCAGGTAAATTCAAAAGTTAATATGGCACACAATATTTGACTTTAATTATTGAGAGTAATATTCCTTCTGGCTCAAGGTCTTCCATACTTACTGGAGTGGAAATGTCATCCACCTGCACTGTAGATCTCTATGTTGTCACTACCAATGTGTGCTGGCTACATTTATGTCAACTTGACACAAGTTATAGTCATCTTAGAAGAGGGAAACTCCATTGACTATTTGCCCCATATGACTTGGCTATAGGCAAGCCTGTAGAACATTTTCTTTCTTTTTTTTTTTTTTTTTTTTTTTTTTTTTTTTTTTTTTTTTTTTTGGTTTTTCAAGACAGGGTTTCTCTGTGTAGCCCTGGCTGTCCTGGAACTCACTCTGTAGACCAGTCTGGTCTCAAATTCAGAAATGTGCCTGCCTCTGCCTCCCAAGTGCTGGGATTAAAGGCTTGTGCCACCACTGCCTGAACATTTTGTTTAGTAAATAATTGATCAGAGAGGGTCAAGGCCATTGTAGGTGGTGCCATCCCTGGGCTAGAAGTCACGGGTTCTACAAAAAACAGGCTAACCAAGCTATGAGGAGTAAACTCATAAGCAGCATCCTTCCACAGCCTCTTCATCTGTACAAACCTCTAGGTCCCTGACCTGTTTTGAGTTCTTGTTATGACTTCCATGATAAAAAGTGCTCTGGAATCAAATTCAAATCAATCCTTTCTTCTCTAAGTTGTTTTTGGTCATGATGTTTCATAAAAATAATAATAAGCTAACTAAAACAGCAATTGAATGTCACAAAATAGGTGGTGCTGTTAGGCATGCAACTATTCTATTGTTGACAGGAGTTGTTTAAAACTTTCCTGTTTCAAATTTGAAAAAAATACCATATGTGTGTTATTTATTTATTGATGATATTTGCACCATCACTATGCTGAGAGTAAACTTTATGGAGCAACTGTAGAGAAAAGTATACCATTTTTTGCTTAGATTACATTAAGAACAAAGATCAAGTCTAAACAAAGATTCACACTATTCAATGAGAAAAGATCTTCACTGTGTTCCCTTTTCAGAGAGCCAGGCAGCACTTGGCAGGATCAAATTACAACTGAGCATTTCTCCAGAGTGGGGAAAGTATAGTTTTCTAGGAATCTAGTCAATCAGATATGGACAGTTTCTCTTGAGATCAATTCTAGTTGAGAACAAATTACCACACAGCTGTAACTCTCTATTCTCCTTAAGGAATTACTCTGGGATTTTTCTCTGTTCTTCTCTGTAAGAGGCACAAAGGAACCCTAGAGGTAAATCTCAGGAAAATATAGCAGTTCCCAGGGACACTGATGATTCTTTATTTTCTCTGTCATATTACAGTTCATCTTCCCATAGTTTCACAAGTTGGTATCTTTTGAATGATATCATATAGATACTTGCACATTTTTTATACCTTTGCCTGAGTGAAATTGGAGACTGGATTTTCCTCAAAACTGATGTTTTAATAATATTTTGGAATAAGAGATGTGTCCACGTGTATACAGTTGCTTTATAAAGAATAGATAGATAGATAGATAGATAGATAGATAGATAGATAGATAGAGTTAGTTAGTTAGTTAGTTAGTTAGTTAGTTAGTTAGTTATCATGAATAAACACCTGAAAACCAGTGTTAACATGATTGAAAAATATTGATCAGCCATTTTGGACTTTCAGACCAATTTAGTTACTTTTCTGTTTCTGTGATGAAACACCATGACTAAGACAAATTATAAAAGCAATCAATCACCTGGAGGCTTACTTACAGCTTCAAAGGGTAAGTACAAAACGATTAATGATCATGGTGGGGAGGATGGAAGTAGGGGTAGACCTGGTTCTGGAGCAGTAGCTGAGAGGTTACATCTGATCCAAAACCACTATAGAGAGAAGGAGAGAAAATAGGGAAGGGCGAGCTACTTACTAGGAATCATACGGGCTTTTGAAACCTTAAAGCTCACCCTCAAAGGTGCACTTCCTCCAACAAAGTTATATCTCCCAATCCTTCACAAGCAGCTTTTCTAACTGCTGATTCAATATTCAAATATATAAGTCTATAGGGTCATTCTCATTCAAAATGTTCTTCTGTCCTCATATTATTGAAAGGGAAATGCCTACTCCTTGAAGGTCTTTTTGCACACATAATATTATTAATGCTGATAAGTTCATACATATGTATAATGTAGTCTGACTACTATCTTCTACCTTCTATACCTCCCTTCTACCCTTAGTAACTTCTCTCCTCCCTGTCACTCACTCTCCTAGATTCATGACATTTCATTTTAGTTTGTTATCCCTTCAGTTTAACCAAGGTAATAAGGAGGATCATAGCATTAAAACTATTCATCTGAGTCCTGTGGAGTTATCAGTGAGTACACAATTGAAGATACTGATTCCCTCTTGTCATGAATCTTGTCATGTTCCTACTTCAACAGTAAGGAACACAGCCCCTCAGTTTGTCCCTAGCTGTGCAGATACAGTTCAGGAATCCATAACTACTCTGAGATTTGTATTCCAATAGCTTTTTGTTGTCCAAGAAATGTCATTTGAAGTCCTTCTCCATATCTTTCAGCTCTTACTTTTACACTTTAAATCTTTTTGACATTATTTTTAAACCAGGACATTTCTCTGGCTAAACTTTCTCCTTTGAATTTCCTCTTGCCAGAATTCATCTGTTGGTAATACAATTTTGTTTTGTTATATCCTTTCTGAAATGATTCTAATTGCATTCTGTCTACGTTGTTCTACAACTAGAATTGATTCCTTTCTCATGTGTTGCATGTGCTCATAGTATCATTTTTCATGTTTTTCTTAGATAAATTGTCAAATTTATGTTGGAATATAGTTCAAAAGGCTGTATGTATGGATCACCTTGATTTATGCTCATGTAAAACAGAAGCCAGCATATGGATATTTATATCACAAAATTGTGATAAATGCAAAGATAGAGACCAGGAAAGAATGAGAATGATCCCATCTTGCTAGTTCAGAATTTGAAATACAGCAAAACAAACAACTTAAAATCATACACCACTTATCCTAAATCTCAACTACTGCTAAACATGTATAACATGTATGCATAACAGATTGTATATTTATACTATTATAAATGTTATTAGAAACATCCTGTTTTCAAATATTTTGTTGGTTATATTTTGTTTATTTTTATTTTCTAATGGGTATTTTGTTATTTACATTTCAAATGTTATCACCCTTCCCAGTTTCCTCTCTGACAACCTTCTATCCCACCCCCCATTCCTCTGCCTCCACTAGGGTGCTCCTCCACCCACCACCTACTCCTGCATTTCCCTACCTTGTGGCATAAAGCCTTCACAAGACAAAGGGCCTTCCCTACCTTTGATGCCAGACAAGGCCATCCTCGGCTACATATGCAACTGGAACAATGAGTCCTCCATGAGTATTCTTTAGTTGGTGTTTCAGTCCTTGGGAGCTCTAGAGAATCTGGTTGTTTGATAATGTTGTTCTTCCTATGGTGTTGCAAGCCCCTTCAGCTCCTTCAGTCCTTCTACTAACTACTTCATTGGGGTCTGCATGCTCAGTCCAATGGTTGGTTGCAAGCATCCCCATCTGTATCAGTAAGGCTCTAGCCGAGCCTCTCAGGAGACATTCATATCAGGCTCCTGTCAGAAAGCACTTCCTGGCATCTTCAATAGTGTCTGGGTTTGGTGGCTGCATATGAATCCCCAGGTAGGGCAGTCACTGGATGGCCTTTCCTTCAGTCTCTGCTCCACACTTTGTCTCCATATTTGCTCCCATGAGTATTTTGTTCCTCCTTTTAAGAAAGATCAAAGCATCCACACCGGTCTTCCTTCTTCTTGAACTTCATATGGTCTGTAAATTGTATCTTTGGTATTCCGAGCTTTTGGGCTAATATCCACTTATGAGTGAGGGCATGCCATGTGTGTTCTTTTGTGATTGAGTTACCTCACCCAGGATGATATTTTTAGTTCTATCCATTTGCCTAAGATTTTCATGAATTCATTGTTTTTAATAGATGAGTAGTACTCCATTATATAAATGTACCACATTTTCTGTATCTATTTTTCTGTTGAAGGACATCTGGGTTCTTTCCAGCTTCTGGCTATTATAAATAAGGCCGCTATGAACATAGTGGAGCATGTGTCATTGTTATATGTGAGAGTATCTTTTGGGTATATACCCAAGAGTGGTATAGCTGGGTTCTCTAGTAATAATATGTCTAATTTTCTGAGAAACTGCCAGAGTGACTTCTAGAGTGGTTGCACCATCATGCAATCCCACCAACAATGGAGGAGTGTTCCTCTTTCTCCACATGTTCGCCAGAATCTGCTGACACCTGAGTTTTGAAGTTAGGTATTCTGACTGGTATGAGGTGGAATCTCAGGTTTGTTTTATTTTGCATTTTCCTGATGACTAAGGATCTTGAACATTTCTTTAGGTGCTTCTTGGCCATTTGCTATTTCTCAGTTGAAAATTCTTTCTTTAGCTCTGTTTCCCATTTTTAAATAGGTTTCTTTGATTCTCTGGAGTCTAACTTCTTGAGTTCTTTGTATATATTGGATATTATCCCTCTATTAGATGTAGGATTGGTAAAGATCTTTTCCCAATCTGTTGATTGCTGTCCTACTGACAGTGTCCTTTGCTTTACAGAATCTTTGCAATTTTATGAGGACCTATTTGTCTATTTTTGATCTTAGAGCAAAAGCCATTGGTGTTCTGTTCAGGAAATTTTCCCCTATGCCCAAGTATTCTAGGCTTTTCCCCACTTTCTCTTCCATTAGTTTTAGTATATATAGTTTTATGTGGTGGTCCTTAATCCACTTGGCCTTGAGCTTTTTACAAGGAGATAAAAACAGATAGATTTTCATTCTTCTACATTCTGAGGACCAGTTGAACCAGCACCATTTGTTGAAAATGCTGTCTTTTCCCACTGGATGGTTTTAGCTCCTTTGACAAAGATCAAGTGAACTTGTGTTGGTTCATTTCTGGGTCTTCAATTCTATTCCATTAATCTATCTGTCTGTCTCTGTACCAAAACCATGCAGTTTTTATCACTATGGCTCTGTAGTACAGCTTGAGGTCAGGGATGGTTATTCCCCCAGAATTTCTTTTATTGTTGAGAATAGTTTTCACTATCCTGTTTTTTTTTTTTTTATTCCAAATGAATTTGCAAATTTCTCTTTCTAACTCTATGTAGAATTGACTTGTAATTTTGATGGGGATTGCATTGAATCTGTAGATTGCTTTTGGCAAGATGGCCATTTTTACTATATTAATTGAAGCTGCCTGCTGCCTCAAAGCCAGGGGAAGGGCACAATTAATCCTGCCAATCCATCCTGAGATATTTAATTTCTTTCTTCAGAGACTTGAAGATCTTGTCACACAGAACTTTTACTTGCTTGGTTATAGACACACCAAGGTATTTAATATTATTTGTGACTATTGTGATGAGTATCATTTCTCTAATTTCTTTCTCAGGCTGTTTATCCTTCGATTAGAAGAAATCTACTAATTAGAGTTAATTTTATATCCAGCTACTTTACTGAAGTTTTTTTTTTATCTGGTTTAGGGTTCTCTGATAGAATTTTGGGGGTCACTTAAGTATATACACTGTCATATCATCTGCCAATAGTGACATCTTGACTTCTTGCTTTCCAATTTTTTATTCCTTTGACCTCCTTTTGTTGTCTAATTGCTCTAGCTAGAACTGACAGTACTATATTGAATAGATAGGGAGAGAGTGGGCAGCCTTGTCTAGTCTCTGATTTTAGTGGGATTGTTTCAAGTTTCTCTTCATTTAGTTTGATGTTGGCTACTCGTTGATTATAGAATGTTTTTACTATGTTTACGTATGGGACTTGAATTCCTATTCTTTCCAAGACCTTTTACCTTGAAAGGATGTTGAATTTTGTCAAATGCTTTCTCAGAATCTAGTGAGATGATCATATGTTTTTTTTTTTCTTTGAGTTTCTTTATATAGTAGATTACATTGATGGATTTCCATATATTGAACTATCCCGCGCATCCCTAGGGTAAAGACTACTTGATCATGATGGATGATCATTTTGATGTGCCCTTGGATTCCAGGTTGCAAGAATTTTATTGAGTATTTTTTTGATATTCATAAGGGAAATTGGTCTGAAGTTCTCTTTCTTTGTTGAGTCTTTGTGTGGTTTAGGTATAAGCATAATTGTGGCTTCATAGAATGAATTCGGTAGTGTTCCTTCTATTTTTATTTTATGGAATACTTTGAAGAGTATTGGTATTAGGTTTTGCAGGACAGAGAATTCTGCATTAAACCCATCTGGTCCCAGGCTTTTTTTGGTTGGAAGACTTTTAATGAGTGCTTCTATTTCTTTAGAAATTATGAAATTGTTTACATGGTTTATCTTATCCTGATTTAACTTTGGTACCTTGTGTCACCCTAGAAATTTGTCTATTTCATTCAGATTTTCCAGTTTTGTTGAGTATAGGCTTTTGTAGTAGGATCTGATGATTTTTTTTTTAATTTTCCCAATTTCTGTTGTTTTGTCTCTGTTTTCATTTCTGATTTTATTGATTTTAAGGATTTATCTATCGTTTTTATTTTCTCAAAGACCCAGCTCCTGGTTTTGTTGATTCTTTGTATATTTCCCTTTGTTTTTACTTGGTTGATTTCCGCCTGAGTTTGATTATTTCCTGCTGTCTACTCTTCTTGGGTGTATTTGCTTGCTTTGTTCCAGAGCTCTCAGGTGTGCTGTCAAGTTGCTATACCTATTATCCTTAGGTTTCATCTCCCCATTGTGTCCTGGATTTCCTGTATTTGGGGGTTAGAAGCTTTTTGCATTTTGCATTTTCTTTGACTGTTGTGTCAATGTTTTTGATTGTGTCTTCTGCACCTAAGAGTATCTTTTCTGTCACTTGTATTCTGTTGGTGATGCTTGCATCTATGTCTCCTGTTCTCTTTCCTAGGTTTTCTATCTCTTTATTGTTTTCTATCATCTTTATTGTTTTTATCTCTATTCGTCCTGGATGGTTTTGTTCAATTCTTTCACCTGTTTGGTTTTGTTTTCCTGTAAGGGAATTTTGTGTTTCCTCTTTAAGTGCTTCCACCTTTTTACCTGTGTTCTCCTGTGTTCTTTTTGGAGTTATTTATGTTCTTCTTAAAGTGTACTATCATCATCATGAGGAGTGATTTTAAATCTGAATCTTACTTTTCCAGTGTGAGGTCTGATGGAGTATCCAGGACTTGCTGTTGTAGGAGAACTGGGTTCTGATGATGGCAAGTAGCCTTGGTTTCTGTTGCTTATGTTGTTGTGCTTGCCTCTCACCATCTGGTTATCTCTAGTGCTACCTGTCCTTGCTGTCTCTGACTGGAGTCTGTCATTCCTGTGATCCTGGTTGTGTCAGAACTCTTCAGAGTCCAGCTATTTCTGTGAACCTCTGATTCTGTGATCCTAAGATCCTGGGTGTGTCAGAGCTCCTGGGAGTCAAGCTGCCTCTGAGTGTTGCAGGGGTGGGTGTGGAGCCAGAGTCCTGGTTTTTCTCTGGGCACAGGCACAAGCTAGAAGGAACCTGTGCCTCTGATTTAGCTGGGGTTTGTGTTTCCCTGTTTCCTGTGGGGATCCCAGTTACACTGGGTGTTGGGTATTGTGGCCTCAGCTGTAATCTTGAGTGTGTCAGAGCTTCAGTGCTCCTGGGTGTGTCCAATCTCTTGGGAGTAGAGCTTCCTCTGTGGTCCTGTAATCCTGGGCATTTCAGAGAAGCTGGGAGTTGGGTTCCCTCTGGGTATTTTAAAAGTGGGGTACAAAGCCAGCACTCCTGGTCTGCTCCAGGTGCAACTTCAAACTGGAAGGAACCTGTGGCACTGGCTGGGTGTTCGTTCATGTGTCCCTGGATCCTGGGGCACTCAGTTACTACTGATGTTGGTGCAGATGTTGTGGCCTGTCCTGGGCATGTTAGAGCACCTGAGAGTTGAGCTTCTTCTTGTTGTTGTGGGACTGGTGTGGAGCCAGTGCCCAAGGTCTACTCAGGGAACAGGCTCAAAACAGAAGGACTCAACTATATTTAAATTGTTCTTTCTGAGATAGTTCTGGGAAAAAGTTGTCCAGTTAGTATTTCAAATGTGCTTACTGGTCTTTATTTACATATTTTTCTGGACTCAAACAACGTTCCTTGAATCATTGCTTTCTTTGTTACATTCATGTATAATTCACTGAAACTGAAATAAGATTGTCTACAGCATTAGATTGTAGCCTGTCCCATTCTTTTAGGTCCAGCCAAGAAAAAAATGTGATGTAGTTGGTGAACATAAACAATCTAGCATGGTGGTGGGAGGAACTCAGGAAGCCCATTCCCTAACTAAAGAGCTACTAGTAGTCAAAGGATTCCAGAAAAGACAGAATTAGCTTTCTTTAACAGTTTGACACCTGGTAAGTTGACAAAGCTCCAGGATATGGCCTTACAGCCATGTGTATATAAGCAAAACAACATGACCTTGATTGGTTACTAAAATGAGGATACAAAATTGGGAAGAGAGCCAACAGTTAAGAGAACATCTATGAGGAGTTAGGGGAAGTGTGAGATATGAATATGGTCAACACATTGTAGTGCAGGTGTGACAGGGGGAAATGAGCCTGGAACAAGAGTAAGGTCGAGATTTGTCCAAACCAAAAATCTGATCTTGAGATCAGCAGGAGTAAGGATTACTTTCTCCCTCTTCTTGGTCTTCTGGGGCATGTAGCCCTATGGGTGCCCCCCTCTACCACCAGTGAGGTAGTCAGGTAGCCTCATGGCCCAATTACAGGTTTACCTTTCTGTCTCCCTATTAGGATGAATCCAGAAAGCACCTGGAATTCCTCTTCATGTAAATGAAGCATTCCCAGCACCTCAGCCCCAGCCAATAATATACACTCTCCTGAAAATGCCTACCTATTCCCCAAGGTTTATATAGCCCTTATAAAGAGACTTGTTAGCACAGAAAACTGTCTCAGAGAGTGCTGGGCCAACAAAAACATTGTATGCATGTATGATATTCTTAAAGAATTGAATAATGTCATATTAAAATATTAGCAGCTAGAAAAATGTGGCTCTTCTGGCCTAGTTCCAATGCATGACTAATGTCTTTAGCTAGAACATAGAATAATCTATTATCTTAGTTCTCCCAAGGTAATAGGTAGGGTTTATTTCTAGAGTTACAGGCAGAGATTTGATTATTTGTTGTTACTGTGTAATTATTAAAGAGTTCTCACTGTCATTAAATATCCCACTGAAGTAAATTATGTCTGGAATTCTCTTGCACATTTAAATTATATAATTTTAAAAATTTGTTATTAATGATTACAGGAAGTTCAAAACAATTGGTAAATAACAATGTTAACATAGAATAAAGTCTCCATCATGGTTATTACTTTGCAGTAAACAGTTTATATGAATGTACCTGTGCTTGTCCTTTTATGTAGGTGTTCACACACACACACACACATACATCCCCTACATACCTTTTTGATCATTAAAGGCACTATAACTTATGGTTAATAAGTTTAATCTAGGAACATAAAAACTTTAGATACCTGTTTTATAGCATGAAAATTAGAGATTTACATTTTAGCTTTTATTTTATGCCTTCTATATTGACTGAAATGTTATTGAATTATTAACATATTTAAAGTTTTCAAACCTTATTTTCCTTCTGATCTCTTGGAGTCAGGAGCAAGGAAGATATGAAATAACTCCAGGCCTTTCTATGTCTCCTCTTTAATAACCTATCTTCCTTCCTGTTACTAAACTATAATATACATATATATTTTAATATGTGTTTATCTCTTTTTTGCACATCAAAAATATACTTAAATATAACTTGTATTTTGTATGAAATAGTAGTGGTAATAGTAGTAGTGTATATGTGTGTGGAGACACATATTCCACAGGCTGCTAGTGGACATTAAAAAACAAAATTGTGAAGTCACTTCTGTTCTTCTACCATTTCATGGGTTCCTAGTATTAAACTCAAATCACCAGGATTACATTGCAAGCACCTCCATTAATTGAGACATTTCATTAACCTTGAAATGTATTGAGCATTTTTTATCATAAAAGAAAACAAATTTTAAGGATAAGTAGAAGAAAAGCTGTACATGGTAATGGCATTGAATGCATATGTTCCTGCCAGGAAGACTGAATAAACAGTTCTACATTACTGCCTGGGCACATTGCCTCAATCTCATCTAAAAAGGTTACTTCACCTCTGACTGTTAATTTCTTAGTTTCCATTGTATTTCTACCAGTTAAGTTCTTAAACATTATAATTTTTCTTCCTATATTTCATATTTTATAGAAATTGAATCATACCTTGGGTTGCTTTTTATTTGCCTTTTTGCATACAAAATTACATTTACATCACTGCAGCTACGTGTTTAGTTATTTTCCTCACTATTCATTATTCTGCCTTTCAAATATACATCATTCATCCATTATGATGCTGACAGGCTTTTAAGTTTTCCACACATGCTACAAGATTAACATTTGTTTGCTATTTATAATATCCTATTCTGTTTGAAAGTATTTACACAAATTCAGTATTTACATCATTTCTATCCCTTCTTCCTCCTACAACTGGTCCCATGTCCTCCACACTCCATCATAAATTCATGACCTCTCCTTTAATATAATTACATATATACACACTTAAACGTATGTAGCCTAATAAGTCCACTTAGTGTTGATCATTTCTATGTGGTTTAACCTTCTCAAATATTTTGGGAATGGATTATCAGTATTTACCTCATCAATTTTAAGGAGTTTCTGATCCCACTTATTTATGTTCAAAGTATCTTCTTGTGAGGCAAATGGACCTTGCAATCAGACAGAAGAACTGGTAAGGTTGAGCCAGCTTAAACCCTGGGAAACCTCAGAATTGAGAACAGTAGGAATGAGGCCAGCTCCCTGAGAGACTACCTGATCTGGAACACATAACCATGACACCCTACTGAAAAGAACAAGACAGTTGGTCAAGTAGCATAAAAATCTCAAGTTCTTTGTGTTAATGAGGTACTTAGATGGGTCTGCATCAAATGCAGGAAAATACATGGTACTAGAGAGTATACTATTAAGTAAAATAAGGCATGTACAGAAAGACAAGTGCTGTAAAGAATCTCTCATATTTGGAAACTTAAAAACAAATGGCCTGAAGCAAGAATAGTGATTTCTAATGAATGAGGAGTCTGAGTGGAGGCACAGTGTGAGGCAGATAAGATACAATTTTGGAATTAATGTAAATCTCATGTTCATTTCTCTATCCTGGAATAAATGATAAATTCCAATTAAGAAATCTTCATCAACGTTATTTCCCAACTTTGGTATTAATAAATTGTTCAAAAACCATTATTTTAAGTTTCACACCTAAGTAATATTTTTCTTAAATTATCCACTAGATTAATTTGTTGTTTTTGTTGGGATCAAATTGCTTATATATAATTGTGAGTAAAACTTGAAAATGTGTACAGGTTAGTAATGCTAAGAGAGATAATTCTATTTAAAATACTTTTATTAATTCTTTCAGATTTTCATACAATACATATTTTAAATCAATCATTTATTAACCTACCTCTTCTAGATTGACATGCTTCTCTAAAATGCACAGCCTTCTTGTACTTAAGCTTTGGTGTTAAATATACAAATAAAAGAATCATAATATAAATACAACCTGTATAATCTGTTTAGAGTTGCCTGCATGTATTTTTTTTTTAGGGCAGACCACTCAGTATTTTGATCATATTGACCTCCTAATCTACCTATTAACTCCAGTCAATATGACCCTCAACCCTAAAGTAGCTCATTGGATTTTTTTTGTGCTACCCATATACTCATGAGTCTGTCCAATGGAATATGGTTGACCTACCAAAGAACATACACTTAAAGAAAACTGCTTTTCCCTCTACCAATAGCTATTAATTGCCCAAATAGCCTTCTCTAGGAGTGAAACTTTTGCCCATCTTTCTCTGATACTGAGATTTCAGCTGGCTTGATGCTGTCATCTTTTGCATGTCTTATGGATGCCTTTAAAGGTACTGTGGTTTTGTGTGTGGAACTGCAGTGCTGTGTCTGACAAATGGAATTTTGCTACAGATATCTGTTTCATTTGACTCTTTAAACATTTCTACCCACTTCTACCATACAGATTCCTGAGTCTTGGGTGGAGAAAGAGTGATATAGAATCTTTTTTTAGGCCTGCTACAGCAGGAACTGGCAGTATCAGGGACCAGCAACAGCACTGGTTGAGGCAACAGCAGCGGGAATAGCAGCCTCTATCTTTCAGGGCTCTGTCATTTTCACATTCTTTCAAGGGACCCCAAAACTGCAAACATAAACTATCTTCAGCTGGCAGAGACAAGGCATAATTAGCTGCTATGAACAATCTGAATAGCTCCATATTCCACACCTGGAATTAAAACAAAAACACATTTACATGATATCACTGTATGAACCTAATGAAATCAAAAATTCAAATACTAATTTCCTCTTTTTAAATTGTTTAAGTCAATTTTTCCCAGTAACATATGCTCATATAAGAATGGAATTTCTTATACATTAGCTTTATGTAATGCTTTGAAGACCTGTAGGCTTGTTTTCATTTGATACTACACAGCATTAAATAGCTCTGAGAAATATATGAAACTTCAGTTTCTTCCATATTTGCCAACACTTGTTATTTTATGTCTGTCTTTTATTATTATCATTGATTTGTGCATGGATTTTTATCTCATTATGATCATTTTTAATTCTCAAATATCCTTTGAATTTGAACTTCTATTTAGTATTTTATTATATACTAGCATATCTTCTTTCAAAATGTCTTTAATTTATAAATTTTTCTTTATTTTTATTTTATGTTCAAAGATGTTATGCCTGCATGTATGCCTATGTACTACTTTCATTCCTGATGCCCACAGAAACCAGAAGAGGGTGCCAGAACCTCTGTTAATAGTATTACAGGTTATAGGAAGCCACGATGTGGTGTTGAGAATTGAACAACGGTCCCCTAGAAGAACAAACACTTTCCTAACAGCTGAGACATCTCTGTCTCCTAGCATATGCTCTTACAGGTGGTATTTGTTTAGATCATGTATTCATTCTAAAATTGGGATTTTTTTTCAGATTTTTTTTTTTTTAAGACAGGGTTTCTCTATGTAGCCCTAGCTGCCCTGGAATCTACTCTGTAGACCAGGCTAGGCTTGAACTCAGGTATCTGCTTGCCTTTGTCACCCAAGTGCTTGTATTAAAGGCATATACAACCACCATCTGCTTCTTTTACGTTTTTAAATATTTTATTTACTTTTAGAAATTATACATGTGAATGCTGTATTATATTTGAACTATATGTTATAAATGCAAGAATCTTACCATATGATTTGAAATGCTTTCTCACTATTTTTACATTAATCAAATTTATTCAATTATTTTCACATTGTTTGTATTTGCAGTGTTAATTTTTAAAAACTAGTAACAACCTAAAGGCTTCAAGACATATATCTATGCATTAATACATATACTTGACTCTTACGTTTTGGTTCTTACACAAATTGGAATAACTTTATTGAGTAAGAGCAAATATGAGCAACTTTTACCTAAGAATTTTTCAAACATGGTCCTACTCTAGAGTTCTGGATATCCTAGAATTCAGTACATAGAATAGAGTGTTCTCTAAGTCAGAGATTCACCATCTTCTGTCTCTAAAATACTGGGATAAAGATATAATCCATCCTTCACAATAACTATAAATAATATAACATACCTTGGTGTAACTCTAACCAAGCAAGTGAAAGATGTATATGATGAGAACTCCAATTCTCTAAAGAAAGAAATTGAAGAAGATACCAGGAGACAGAAAGATTGCCTAGACTCATGTATTCATATATGAACATAACAAAAATGGCCATCTTCCAAAGCAATCTACAGATTCAATGCAATTTCCATCAAAATTACAATACAATTTTTTACAGACCTTGAAAGAGCAATTTTCAAATTCCATGGAAAAACAAAACAAATAAACAAACAAAACAAGAATAGCTAAACCAATATTGAACAATAAAAGAATTTCTAGAGGTATTAGCACCCCTGATCTCAAGCTGTACTACAGAGCAATACTAATAAAAACTGTTTGGTATTGATATAGAAACAGACAAGTTGATCAATGAAATCTATTTGAACACCCAAAATAAAAACCTATACCTACTAAAACTTAATTTTTTTACAAAGAAGCCAAAAACATAATGGAAAAAAAAGGCATCTTCAACAAATGGTGCTGGTCTAACTGGATATCTGCATGTTAAAGAATGAAAATGGATCCATACTTATCACCATGCACAAAACTCAAGTCTCAGTGGATCAAGGACCTCAATATAAAACCATATACACTAAATCTAAAAGAAGAGAAAGTGATAAATAGCCTTGAATACATTGGTATAGTAGACAATTTCCTCAGTAGAACACCAATGGTTCAGGCTTTAAGATCAGAATTTGATAAATGGGACTCAGAAAATTGAAAAGCCTCTATACGGCAAAGGACACTATCAATAAGCAAAAAAGCAACCTACATATTGGGAAAGGATCTTCACTAACCCTACATCCTATAGAGGGCTAATATCCAAAACATATAAAGAACTCAAGAAACCAAATAACCCATTTAACCCTTGTTGTTAAATATAGAAATAAAAAAAAAAATCAACATATAAATACGACCTATATAATTTGTTCAGATTTGCCCGATTGATTTCCAGATTGATTTTACCTACTTGCAATCCCACCAATAATGGAGAAGTGTTCCTCTTTCTCCACATCCTCACCAGCATGCAATTTTTAAGCGTCTAATAACATGGTCATGTGATTTTTTATTTCAATTTGTTTATATATTGGATTAGATTGATGGATTTTTATATATTGAATGACTCCTGCATCCCTACTTGATGATCATGGTTAACTATATTTTTTAAATGTTCTGGATTGACCTTTGTGGTCTCAGTGTTTGCAAGACATCTGTCCAGGCCTTTCTGGCTTTTACAGTCTCTGTTAGGCAGTCAGGAGTAATTCTGACAGATCTGCCTTTGTATATTACCTGGCCATTTTCCCTTGGAGCTTTTAAGATTCTTTCCCTGTTCTGTACATTTAGTGGTTTAATTACTATGTCACAGAAGGAATTTCTCTTCTGAGACAGTCTATTTAATGTTCTGTAAGCTTCTTGTATGTTTATTGCCATCTCTTTCTTTAGATTAGGAACATTTTCTTCTAATATTTTGTCGAAATATTTTCTGGGCATCTGAGCTGGGAACCTTCACCCTCTTCTACTCTTATTATCTTAGGTTTGGTCTTTTCATAGTGTAACAAATTTCCTGAATGCTTTGAGTTAGAAAACATTTTACACTTGGCATTTTCTTTGACCAAAGTATCAGTTTCTTCTATTGTATCTTCCACTCCTGAGATTCTCTCTTCTATCCCTTGTATTCTCTTGATGCTTGTGCCTGTAGTTCCTGTTCCCTTTCTTAGGCTTTTCATCTCTAGAGGTGCTTCTGTTTGTGTGTTCTTTATTGCTTCTACTTCCATTTTCAAGTCTTGAGCAGTTTTATATCATTTCTTTTACCTCTTTGATTGTATTTTTCTGTATTTCTTTAAAAGATTTATTTATTTCCCATTTAAAGGCCTCTATCACCTTCCTAAGATGAGATTTAAGTTCATAGTCTTGCTTTTCAGGTGTGTTAGTATATGCTGGGTTTGCTGTAGTAGGAGTGCTGAGTTCTAATGGTGCCATATTATACTGGCTTTTGCTGATTGTGTTCTTGAGCTCCCATTAGCTCTCTGGTTATCTTTGGTGTAACTGGCCAGGTAGTCTCTGGTAGTAGCAGCCCTCTGGGACTGCTTATTCTGGGTGTCAGCAAGCCTCCAGGGAGGTGGGCAGAGCTGTGGTCTGGTTTTCCTGGATGGCTGCAGGCCCCTGCCAGTCAGGCAGAGCTGTGTTCCAGGGTGTAGAGTACAGATTACCAATAAAGCTAGAAGTGAGTACTGGAATATCTTCCTTTTCTTTAATGTGTTTTTTTTCAAACATTTTCAGTCTTGCTTCCATTAACATAGTGATAAGTGTCTGCCTTTCATGCATTTTTTTAAATGGACCACTTTTCTTAATTTCATGTTTGACCTGTTCATTTCTAGTTTATGAATTTATAATTGTACAAATGTATTGCTATTTTATTGCAGCATGTTGTTAAACTGGACTGTGAGTTTTTAAAGAATTTTTCAGTTTTCTATGTATGACATTATGTTCAAATATAGAATTTTTTACAAAATAAAATGTTTCTTTTTAATTCTTGCCAATTATTCTACCAGAAAAAAAAAAAAAACAGTATAATACTCCCCAGAGTTGTATGGTTGTACTTGTTTATACAATACTATTTCTTTAAAGAAAACCAAGGAAAGTTGTGAGTATAGTTTTTATAGAGCTTATTCTCTCAACTTCTTATTTAGAGAATTGTTTCAAGTTTTAGTCATTTATTCCTTTAGATTCCAGTTACCATCTGGTGTAATTTCCTTACTCTCATATAACTTTTTTCCCTACCAATTTCTTCATGTTGCATTGTTATTGTTGTGGTTTTTATATTTATGCCAACACAGTGAAATTATATATAATTTTGTTTCATTTACTTACTTTTTATTTTGGTTAAGAAAAGAAAAAATATACAATTCTGCTATCTTTTTTAAATTTCTTTCTCAATTACCTTTACTGATACTCTTTTTTTCTTGCAGTAAATTCAAATTACTGACTGTGTTACTCTTGTTTTTTAGAAGCACATTCTTCAGTAGTTTTTTACATAAAGAGTCTGCTCAACCATTGTCTCAAATTTTGTTTATCTTGGAAGGAAATTGTTTTTCCTTTCTTCAAAAATGATTTGGCTGGATAAAAGATTCTTGCACAATAGTCATTATTTAATTCAGTAGTTTGAATATCTGTTGTAGTCAATATTGTAATTTTTGTCTTATGTCTTCGATATTCTCTGTTATTTTCATGAAAGTTTAATTGGCAGTTTTTCCATATACTATATTCTGATCATGACTACCACCTGACTTATCTCAGAACCTTTCCACCTCTCCCACCCAACTAATATTGTGCCATTGTGCTCACTCTCTCTCTCTCAATCTCTCTTTCTCTCTCTCTCTCTCTCTCTCTCTCTCTCTCTCTCCTCTCTCTCTCCATACACACATATACACACCCACACAATACAAAACCCATAAAAATGGCAAGCAAAAACATTTAATGCAAAAAGAATTACTAAACAAAGTAATATTAGTCATAATGTAAAATAAAACAAAAAAATAACACCACATTGAGTTTCTTTTGTAGTGTTTATCTACTGCTAAGTATGTGGCCTTTCTTAGGTGTGATTTGCATACCCAGTAAGACTCCATTGGTACAATCTAATTTTTCCTTTGTAACTAAATGTCAATTGGACATAGCTTCTTAGTTAGATACTGTAAAACTTCTTCATCTACCCCCTCAGTGTTGGATCCCATCTGGCTTGACCTTATGCAGGTCCCATGCCTAATGCCACCAAAATCTCTCTTTGAGTTCATATTATATCACTCTTATTGTGACTGGAAGACATGCATTGGAGTATGGCTATTTGTTGGATACAATAATGAACGTTATAATTCCAACAAATATTTGTTAAACTTACCCAATATCATATATATGCACAAGTATTAATAGTTATTTAACCAACTTTTATACATAGAAGTAATTTTAGCAGAAGCTTCTGACTTTGTTCTAATTATTCTGAACTTTTTTTTTTTTTTTTTTTACATATGCTGGTATTTAAGAAAGGTAATAAAAAGATAAAATGTAATTATTTAACATTTTGATAGTCTTGTCATTTATTATTATCATCCTTGATAATGCTTGCCCTAATCATAGTGTTTTATGTGATACTTATTTGTTTCATTTCGAGATGAAAATTTTAATATTCAGTGGTATGTAAACATTTGTACAACATCGACTAGATAGTGATTATGGTTTATCAAGAATATTTTTGCAGGCCTGTGCTCTGTTTTGGGCCTGCTGGTGTCATATATGATATAAATGCTATATTTAAACACATGTAGAGTTTGAAAAATCCTAACAGATTTTTATGGTTTTTTGGGAAACTTTTGATTTTAAAGGAGAAGACAGATGGCAATGAAATATATACACACACACACATTTTAGAATGCCAGAAGTAATCTAAACTTCAAATACATATTTGTAGAGACAGAGATGTTAATGAGTTACAGATATAGTTATATACATATGTAATATGTGTAATTTCTTTTAAAATATATCAAGGAGATAAAACATTTGGTAAGAAAATGCTTCTATTCCTACTGAGGAGATCATTCACAAAACATAAGATATATTTCCATGTGCATCTATAACCCTGATATATGTTTTAAATATAGTATACAGTACAAAGTAATATGTCAGATTTCCCTTCCTTACATTTTAACAAAATATTGGGCAAGTATAAAGGAAGCTGAATAATAAAAAAAGCATGCATACAGGTATTATAGAATTGTTTTAAATAAGAATTGTTCTAAACCTTGGGACATAAACTTGAACTTCAGTGCATTCTGGGAGTGCTTGGAGTTCAGTTTGCAAGTCACTGTGAGAGATCTTAGAAACTGCTGTGGGAGGATGTCATGCATATGTACAGCTTTTTAACTCTGTAGGATTTGCTACTTACAGGTCACTCTCAGAATCTCCATGAAACCCAAGTGAGAATTCATTGCTGGGATGAATCATGGTTTGAGTGTTTATTATGTTTTATTTCACAGGCAAAGGAGGGGCTTTTTATTTACATTTCATGTGCAAAGATGAACTTAGAGATAAACATAACCAAAGTTGATTGCCTTGAAATTTCAGTTTCAAGTTTCAGGACTCTTCCCACTACCCTTGGGTAGATTTTATTTTTATTTATATCTTACAGGTAACAAACTAAGAAAGGCTTAGAAAGAAAAAGAAAATTCCCTTAGGTATCTTAGACAGTACAAGGTAGACATGAAACTCAAACTCTAATCCCAGACAATGACCCAGTTTTTGTAATATTATAATACATGTTTTCTATACAATAAATAAAATATCTATCACATATACATATATCATTAAGGTAGTTGAAATTGATATGTTATATATGTGTAGTTCCAAATTATGTTTTATATATATATGGGAGTTGCAAAGTCATTTTATTTGTTCCTTTATGCATATTTTAGAGGTTCCATGGTCTTAGACTATTCTTTCAAAACATTTATGTAAAAAGTTATACCTGATTGACTGGGTATGGTGGTTCATGCCTGTAATTGTCCCAGCACTTGGAAGAAAGAAGCAGGAAGAGCTCTGTGAGTATGAAGTTAGCCTAGTCTACAAAGTACGTTCCAGGGCAGCCAGGTTAGGCAAAGAAACACTGTCTCCAAAAGCCATAAAGGGAGAAAATATGCCTTATAAACTGGCAAAATAAGATGGCATATTGCCATATGGTTTTAAAAATCACAAAACATGAGTATATATAGAAAGGAGACAAAAAAAAGCAAGTCGAAGAGATATCTCATGGAAGGTAAATTGAATTTTTCTGCTGTAATGAGATGGTTTCTATGCTGATGTGAATATTATTCTATTGTTTCTTGAAAATAGCTTTTCTTCTCACATACTGTATCCTGATTATGATTTTGCCTACTTCTACTCTTCCCACTGCCTCCCTGTATTCCACCTCTCAGTCTGGATCTACCCTCTTTCAGTCTCTCAGAAAATAGTCTTCTAAGGGAAAAAATAATAAAATAAAAGAGCATAAAACAAAAACTTACACATTGTAATAGGACAAAACAATAATCAGAAGAAAAAGAGTTCAAGAATAGGCACAAGAAACAGAGAGGCTGAAACACAATCATTCATATGTTCAAGAATCCTATAAAAACATTAAACTGGAAGTCATAACATACATAAATGGTGATACACAATTGAGGATTCTGCTTCTCTTGAGGAGAAGGGGAGGTGGCAGTGCAGGGAAGAATTTGTAAGTGTGGGACAGGGAGGATATGAGGGAGAGGCTGTGATAGGGATGTAAAATGATTTACAAAATAAAAATAGAAACTATATTGGTAAATAAAAATAGCCCTGACACTTTGACACAAAGCAAGAAACCTCCAAAGATACCATTGAGTTTATTTTTTGTTGACCATATACTTCTGGTCACTCAGCTTACCCTTAAGAATAGTCTGTTTCTACAGTGAGACTCCCATAGAAAAAAACCTAAAATTTCATTTGTAAGTGGTTATCAACTAGAGACAGCTTGTAGGTTCGGTTCTGGGCATGTGTCTGTATCTCCTTTCATAGCTCTAGGACCTTATCTGGTACAGACCTGAACAAGCCCCTAAGTATGTTATCTCATTCTCAGTGAATTTATATATGCATGAATCTTGTTGACTTAGAGGACCTTTGTTTACATGTTCTTTGTTTGCTTGATTGATTGCTTTTTGGTGTCCTCCATCATTTCTAGCTCTTACAGTCTTTCTGCCTTCTCTTTTGTGGGTTCCTCTAAGCTCTAAAGAGAGGGACTGATGGAGACATCCCATTTAGAGCTGAGTGTTTCAGTTTCTTATTCTTTGCATAATGTCTGTTCCTATCTGGTGCTGGAGCAAGCCTTTCTGATAATGGCTGAGCAAAGCACTGGTATCCTGGTATAGGAGAAAATTGTTAGGATTATTTTATGAATACATTTAAATAAATAGAGTAGTGTTTGGTTTTATCCTAGGTCCATGGGTTTCCTAGTCTTTAGGGTTTTCATCACCCAAACAGGGTTGAATATGAGTTCCATCTCGTGGAGTGAACCTTAGGTCAAACAAGATATTGATTGGTTATTCCCACAAGTTTTTATGCCACCATTGCCCTAGCATATCTTGCAGGCAGGACACTACTGAATATCTGTGGTTGGGTTTGTATGTATGGTTCTTCTATGGTAGCATACAGAATACCTCACTGTGTATTGTGTATGCATACATGTATATATACTCTAATCAAGTTTCAAGAAGTTTTGTTACATGACATTTTGTCTTTAGCAAATAAACTTCTAAGTACCATTCAGAACATTTTCACTACCTTAAAAATTTATACTCTTGTTACTTTATTAATCCTGGGAGCATTAGAATTCACCATTGTATCAGTTTCTAGGACTAATGTCATAAAATATTGGCAATTTGATGGATCACAGTATATATTATAGCCTATTTCAAAGTGAAAATTTGAAATATGACCAAAATTGGTTCCATCTAAAGTCTTTTTAAAACTAGGTATATGATGACTTTATTTGACCTGATAATGACCTTCTTCTCTCTAGATTTCATTAATTTTTCCTCTGTGTACATCTGTCTTTGCTCAAATATTTATAGTAAAGCCATGGGAAAGCAACTACTTGACTTAAGAGAAATTTCACATTCAAACTACTACCACTGAGTTACAATTATTTCCTTCCATCCATCCTTTTTATTCCTATAAATCATAGCCAAGACTGGCTTGGGATTTGCTTTGGACCCGGATTAACCTTGAATTGTCAAACTTTCTGCCTGAGCCTTTGAAGTTCTGAGTTTACAGGCATATATAAACATTCCCAGATGTGCTGTAATTGCTTTTATTACAGTAACAATGCTTCCAAATGTTATCACCTGAGAGACATTTTTTGATGTGATAGTTTGAGTCATAATTCTAATTTCACAATATTTTAAATAGTTTTAATTTTTATATAAACATTTCCTGAGCATATATTAATAGCACACAATAATGAGTTTCAGTTTTACATTTCCATACATTCAAAGAGTAAGACTTTGTGAAATAAAATATGAGCTTCATTTTCTCAAGTCACTAATCATCAGTTCTAATCATTTTCATTTGAGCAGTAAAATTCTATTCTTTGTGTCTGTGTTAACAGTCCACTGTATAGCGTGTGTGTGTGTGTGTGTGTGTGTGTGTGTGTGTGTGTGTGTCAGAGAGAGAGGGAGAGAGAGAGAGGGGGGGGAGGGAGAAAGAATTACATTTTTCATTCATTTGGTGATGGATACCTATGGTGATTTTTATGTTATTAATTACGAACTGTGTTGCAATAAACACATATGTACAAGTATCTCTGTGGCAGGCTGAATACACCTGGAAGACAGGGTAGATATGTTTTCTTTTTAAGAAAACTCCTTTTGATTTCTACAATGGCTATGCTAATTAATAATCTCACCAGCAGTGAATAATGGCTTCCTTTATGTACATACACACAATCATTTGTTGTCACTTCATTTCCTAATTATATATATTCTTGTTGAGTAAGATGAAATCTCATTAATTTCAATTTTCCTTTTACTTATTGATAAAGCTGCAGATTATTTGTAATGCATTTAATGATAATTTGTACTCCTAAAATATTGCATTATCTATTTAATCTATCCATCTATTATTTATTTATTTATTTATTTACTTACTTACTTATTTATTGTCTGTGTTGGGAAGCAGGGATCAACTTTCTGGTTCTGTCCTTGAATTATATGGGTCCTTGGGATCTATTTCACATCATTAAACTTGTCACCAAGCACTTTTTAATGCTGACCTACCTCTCTAGACCTATACTTATAAAAGAAAAATAGTTGTTTAACTCATTTGTCCATTTGAATGAATAATACTCTTTTTATTGTTTTCAGTTTCTGAGTCCTTAATGTATTGCACATATTGCTTTCCTGATGCATAACGAATTACCATGTTCTTCTAAAGACTTTATGTGCTGTTTGGTCTTTCTCTTGCTGTTCAGGAGTTTTTTAGTTTGACATAATTCGTTTTGTCAGTACTTTTTATTATTATCCTGGGATATTGGATTCTAATTAAGAAAGTCATTGCCTTTGTTAGTACCTTGAAATACTTTTCTTTTGTTTTCCCCTAAAAATTTCAGAGTTTAAGGCCTTTTTTTAGACAAATCTCTTTAATCCATAGCTTATGACGTCTTTCTTCACTATGAAAGCTCAGGGTCTAATTTCAGTGATCTAAGTAGAGATAGATACCACCACACTTTTCTAACATCCTTTGTTAAAGAGGTTCCTCTTTACCCTCCCTGGTATAATTTTGGCTTTTTGCTGAGAATGAGAGCACTGGCTATATATGTGTTTAATTTGTTGATCTTTTATTCTATTCTGTTGGTCAGTGTGTCCGTTTTGTATCAATACCATGCTGTTTTTTATTACTTTTGTTTCCCTGTATAATTTGAACTTGTATTTTTTGCCTGAAGCTTAGTCCAGGGTTGACTTCTCTCTGAAACAATAGAGGGGTAAGAGCATTGGTGGGGATAGGGAAAGATATGGGGCTGGGGAGGAAATAGGGGCTGGGGAGGGGTGGAGTGAGAAGCAATGGTGGTGGGGAGGGGATAGGGATGAGGCAATACTTGGTCTTGGAAGAGGTTAAGGTTGTTTTCTTAAATAACATTAACCTGGTTTTCTCTAAATTACTGTGAAGCCAGAATCTGAAGGCCTCTGGGTGAATTAACACCTGTTCCTTAACAGTAGGAAATTAAGTAAAGGATTAATTTCTAGAGTTTGTTCTCTCTCACCCAAAAGCCTTGCCTCTTGATTGCAAGCTGAAGTGAGATTTGGAACAATAAACTTTTTTTGAAGCAGAAGAGAGTCATGTTTGCAAAAGGAAAAACCTTTATACAAGCAAATATGCATATACACACATATTTTCATATACACATTCATGCATACATACTCATATACTATCATTCACACCTGTTGAGTCCATCTGCTTATCTCATATTTACATGCTTACACACATATCTATATTTATGTACACATGCGGAGCAAAAGCCCAAATGCCAGTGCAAAAAGAACTTCCTCATTCTGGATGAAAAATAAGCTTCAACCTTTATTATATAGAGGAAGAAAAATCGTCTTCTTTTTTATTGATAAATAAATTAAGTCAAAGTCTGTAAAAAAACAAAAAACAAAAAACAAACAAACAACAAAAAAACCTTTAACCTCTTTATTACGACAAAGATGAAGCTTGCCTGATTTTTCTGATTTCTCTGCATTCTTTCTTTGTCTCTTTCTCTCTGACTACTACTAGCTGCTCTTTTCTTCCTCCTAATTTGACTCTCCCCTTTTGCCTTCTAATCATTTCTAGTTTTTTCATACCCTGTTTTTGGAGAATATATCACATGGTATCTATTTGAAAAGTTTGCCGAAGGTTTGAAGATAAATTCAAATCATAAATTGAATGAGAGATTTACAAACTGATGTTTACATGTGCTTCTATTAACACTAGTAATCTAATTAGGTATTCATTTTCTGTCATTAGCTCCAAGGGTTATTTGTAAGTTAAAAACTATATTTCCCATGTCTAAGCTAACAATGGAGTTTTGTATAGATAAACTCAGTCAATATGTTATCATCTGTCCTTGCACCTACAATAAATCCTTTGTTGCATTTTATGACTTTTGGTTAATTGTTTTACAGCCCTAAGATGTATGTCCTAAGTTGTAAATGTCTGCTTTCTATCTCAGAAGGAATTAACTTGTGACAAGTGAAGATTGGCAGAGTTCTAATGGCATTATTCATATCAGAGAAGGATTTAGTTGTAATCTTATTATAAAGGGCTTAATAATTACTAGTATAATTTTAGGAATTCTTATAGAATCACCATTAGAAATTAAGAAATCATCTATTTTACTATATATCATCACTGCAAGACAGTACATTTTTGCTGATCTGCAGAAAATCTACCCAGTATGGTCAGCTAACACCCAGGGATTGTCATATTTATTTTATTCGAACAGGAAAGGCATATCAGCTGCAGCAATCAAATCTCAGGATTTTCCCCTTGCATCTTGCCTCCAAGGGCTCACTCACCATAGTTTCATGGTAAAACATATCTAGAAGATCACCTGCCAGCCTTTAGCCTCTCCTAGATGGCTTCTGACATTTTGTTAAAGTAAAATACATGCTTTCCTCCCAAGGTTGCTTTTGGTCATGATGTTTCCTCGCAGCCATGGTAACCCTAAAACAGGGTAGATGCTGGCTTTGACAACAATATCAGCTGTGGTTAATTTCAAAGAAAAAGAAAATGTAGAAACTTGCTTCTTCAAGAAGTACACTTGATATGACATAATCAAGATATTTCCTTTATTAAAGCACAACACTTTCATATTGTCAAATATTCACTTTGTATACTATGTAGCTCCTAGTTCAGCTAAGTTCAGAATATTTCTATTCTGAATCTGTTTCTTCAACAATTTTCTCTATGATATGTCTTCAAATTTCCTTATATATTTCTTTTCCCTTCTGCTACAGTCACTGGATACATTGAAGGATAAGAGCTTTACAACTTTCCCACCTTCAGTTCCAATGCCAAGGCTCTCTGGCTCTCTACAGGTATTTTATCGGTCTCTTCACACACTTCACTGACAAACTATTTTCTTGTTTTGTATGTTATAGACCACTGAAAAACAGGGATTTGTTTCTTATTTCTACTCTACCAACTTTGTTGCCCCAAATATCCTCTGCTTATAAAAAGGTGGTCTTAATGAAGTAGAACCCATGTAAATGATTCATTTTCTTACTTGATGACATAATCATGAATATTTTTCCAAATAAATTCATAATCATGATAATGAGTATTAGATCTATAAAATCTTTTAGAGTGAAATGTGTCTACACATGATAAAAATACAGTAAAATTTTGGACTCTCAGCTCATAATGAATACTTCTGAATCCCAAGCTCAGAATGCAGCAGTGCCAGCCTATATCTTTGCTCTGCAAACAGAACTGTTACCTATTGTTGGCTTGTTTCACATTTTCCAAACCTTTTGTTATATTTTCAGGGATTTCAAATGTGTACAAAATATGCAATTATATATAATTAGTGTTAATGAGTACTCTTTGTATTTCTTTGAAAATTGTAAAGTCTTACTTGAGATGAAATCATTATTCAATAAAATTCAAATTAAATATTATTACTTTCATAAGAATAGTAATAGCACAGACATAAAAATTACATTAAATTGACTATGAAATTGACCCAAATAAATGATATAAAGTTACCATTTTCTCTAGAAAAATAGACTCATTGGGAATCTCCTAGTGAATTTTACAGCAAAAAAACACTCAATGAGTTTCAGAAATATATTCACTTAATTAAGTTCTAATAAGTATTCCTATTAGTAGATATGGTTCATGGAATTGTAATTTCAGTCATCCTTCCTTTCAGCAACCATTGTTTACAGAATTATCTTAGGGAATATGGTATTATAACACTTCATGTGCTCACAGGTAAATATTTTCCAGGTGGACTAATATTAATTAATTTTTGATTAAGCATGATTACTTGAAAATTTTATATCCAAAGTGATATTTAATTCCACTGGGTAAAAGTAATCTATTTTCTATTTATGAAATCCAGGTTTGGAGCTTTTGCCTTTTCCTTTCTTTGCATTTTTATTCTGTCCCACCCTATCACCTGCCACCTTACCCTCTACTCTTTAGATGCACCTATCTCTAAGTTCCAGAAAAGGTAAAGGAATTAAACTTAAAGTGAATTAGTTTTCCCTTGCAAATCCAATGCTTAAATGAAATGTCCTGATGAAATGGAAAAGAGATCTTTTTACCCACTCTCAGCCCTTTTCATTCACTCAAGAGGATAGCCTCCTTACAACTTAATGATCTTACAAAATCTGGACTGCTTTACAATATTGCATAGGGGATTAATTAAAAATGAGCTTTGGAGGAGAAGTAAATATTCAAAACATGAAATGAATATCTCAGATGGGAAAGTTTGACCATAGACTTTGGTTTTGTTGTTAATGTTGTTTTTTCTACATATTTCCACTGAAACATTTTGTTTTATTTTATCTCTCTCAAAAAATTATAAATTCTATGGGCAAGGATGCCTTATAATACTTTTTCCCACAGTATGTAGCATAAAATTTAATGTGATATATGTTTTTAATAAGTATTTTTGAATGAAGAAAATTTAAATAACATGAGATTTTAATCCTTATACAGCTATTTCATGGGTAATATTAATGACGTTAGAATCCCTTCTTCAATGTGTGACTATGAACATATTCATATATTTTAAATGTATTTAATTTAAAGTGTTTGGCATGAATAAACATTACTGTCTTCTCTATCAAACAGTTTTATCAAAGTGAAATATGCAACCAAATCATAGTCATTTCCCAAAGTCTGGAATAGTTGTATTGGGAGATGATGAAGTTATTCTAAGAACTATAAGATTTTATAACTGAAAAAAAATGATAATCAAAAGGAAGAGGATGTGAACAATATTATCATCTTAATAGCAAGGCCACTTTTAAAGTGCAATCATCATTCTGTAAAATCTGGTTGCATTTCCTAACACTCATAAAATGTAAGACAGAATGTGTTATACAGTTTGAATAATTTTTCTGCTGGACATAGCTGAAGAAAGTTACATGTCTCCGCTATTATCTAGGGACTTTCCAACATTTCAAAAGCATTTCTTCATATTTTTCGTTGTTTTTTTTTTTTTATTTGTTGTTGTTGCTTGTTTGTTTTTGAGATAAGGTTGCAAAGGAATTTTAATCCACCAACATGGCTGCTCTGGTAAGGGATTATATCCAAAGAAGATCTACTATGTCTATATGATCTGACCAGAATATAGACATGCCCTGCATTATAGTATTATCTGGCTAGAATACACACATGCCCTTAGTACACAGCTTTAATCCAAATAATGAAGGTAAAATTAGTTTGTTGAAGGAAGCAAACCGTGTTTGAAAGTGATGTTCAATTGAGGGGTAGAGAAAGATTTCACAGAATGAGTCAGAGATAAGATATGCCCTACTTACAGAAAAGACAGGAAAGAGAGGTTAATTAAGAGCAATAGAGAAAGAGTAAGGAATTGAATCGATTCAGTCAGTGCAGTTTGTGTAGTACAGTTGAGTTTAAATTATAGCTAAGTATGAGAGTTAGTTTGAGGCCAAGCAGAGAAATTCTGTGAGAAGACAAAAGAAGCAAGTTTGAATCAAAGAGCTTGTAAAGCAGTTTGAGCAGAGCAACTGAGATGAACCAGCTAGTCAGAGTTTATGAAGAAATAAAGTTTATGAAGAAATAAAGCAATAAGCCTCTGGGTCAATAATTACATCTGACGAATAAAAGTTACTTTCACACAGGGTTCAGTCTATTATGTATTTCTGACTGTCCTGGAACTTGCTATTTAGATCAGGCTAGCCTCAAACACACAGAGGTCCAACTGCCTTTTTCCTAAGTGCTGCAATTAAAGGTTTACACCACCATCTTTTGCCTTCATCTCATTTTTAACTTGCTTGATAAAACATGATTTTTCAATCATTTTTAAGGTTATTTCACATGTAGAAAATATATTTTATTATCTGCCATCTTAGAGAATGTTGTCGATCATCAGAAAAACTTCGACTTCCACTTCCGGTTTGGGCCCAGGCACACAGCAGATCCCCGCGGCTCTGCACTGACAGCAACAGGTAGCACAAGGAAAACCCCGATGGAAAAGGCCCAAGCACAAGAATAAAAAGGGCACAACCCAGGGGGACATGATATCACCAAAAACCAGTTTCCCAATTAAGTCCTGAAATCTCCATATCCCGGGGAAAAAAAAGAACGATCTAAAAACACTTCTATTTATGTGGGGGACTTATAAAGACATAAAAAACCCCCTCCAAAGAATTCAAGAAGAACACAGGTAAAAGGTAGAAGCCCAAGGGAAAAAAGAGAACAAACAAAAGGTGAAGGATTTGAAAAAAACCATCCGGAATAAAAAGGAAAAAAAACAATAAAAAAATCCCCAAAGGGGGGGATATTTGGGGATAGAAAACCTAAAAGAAAGGGGCACGGGGGCAAGCATCTCCAACGAAAAAAAGAGATAGAAAAGAGAATCTCAGGTACAGAAGTCCATAGAAATATTGACACAATGTCAAGGAAAACCCAAAAATGCAAAAAATTTAACCAAAAAATCCAGGAAACCGGCACAAAGAAAACCAAACCTAAGGTAATAGGTATAGAAAAATGGGGAAAAAAACCAACTTAAAGGGCCCGTAAATATCTTCAGCAAAATCATGAAGAAACCTTCCCTAACCTAAGGAATGAGATGCCCATAATCATACAAGAAGCCTACAGAAAACCAAATAGAATAGGGCCAGAAAAGAAAAACCCTCTTCACATAATGTCAAAACACAAAAAAGCCAAAACAAAGAAAAGAATTTAAAAGCAGTAAGAGAAAAAGGCAAGTAACATAAAAAAGGCCCGACCTATCAGAATTACACCAGACTTCTCAAACCCGAGAAATGAAAAGCCAGAAGATCCTGGTCAGATGTCATAAGACCCTAAGAGAACACAAATGCTGCCTAGGCCCACGTATCCAGAAAAACTCTCAATTTCCATAGATGGAGAAACCAAGATTTTCCACGACAAAATAATTTACACAAAAATTTTCCCAAAAACCCAGCATTACAAAGGATATAGCAGGAAAGCCCCAATACAAGGAGAGCAATATACCCTAGAAAGAGCAAGAAAGTAATCCTCCTCCAACAAACCCAAAAGAAGATAGCCCACAAACAATTGCCTCCCCTTTTAGCAAAAATAACAGGAAGCAACAGTTCCTCTCCTTAATATCTCTTAATGTCAATGGACTCAATTCCCCCAATAAAAAGACATAGGCTAACAGATGGATACGCAAACAGGATCCAACATTTTTTCTGTATACAGGAAACCCACCTCAGTGACAAAGACAGACACATACCTTAGAGTAAAGGCTGGAAAACATTTTTTTAAAACAAATGGTCCTAAGAAACAAGCTGGAGTAGCCATTCTAATATCGAATAAAATTGACTTTCAACTTAAAGATATCAAAAAGGATAAGGAAGGTATTTCATATTTGTCAAAGGAAAAATCAACCAACATGAACTCTCAATTCTGAAATATATGCACCAAATGCAAGAGCACCCACTTTAATAAATGAAACCTTACTAAAGCTCAAAGCACACATTGCACCTCACACAATAATAGTGGGAGACTTGAACACCCCACTCTAGCACTGGACAGATCATGGAAACAGAAACTAGACAGAGGTACATCAACATAACAGAAGTTATGAACCAAATGGACTTAACAGATATCTATAGAACATTTCACCCTAAAACAAAAGAATATACTTTTTCTCAGCACCTCATGGTACCTTCTCCAAAATAGACCATATAATTGGTCACAAGACAGGCCTCAACAGATACAAAAACATCGAAATAATCCCATGCATCCTATCAGATCACCATGGTCTAAAGCAGGTCTTCAATAAGACAAAGACAATGGAAAACCCCATTACATGGAAACTGAACAATACTCTACTCGTTGATAATGGGTGAGGGAAGAAATAAAGAAAGAAATTAAAGACTTTTTAGAATTTTAATGGGAAAAAAGAAGAACACATTTCCAAAACCCATGGAACACAATGAAAGCAGTGCTAAGAGGAAAACTCATAGCTCTAAGTGCATACAAAAAGAAATGGAGAGAGAACACGCTGCAGCTTGACAACACACCTGAAAGCTCTAGAAAAAAAAAAGTGAAGCAAATACACCCAAGAGGGGGTACACAGCAGGAAATAATTAAACTCAGGGCTGAAATCAACCAAATAGAAATTAAGAGAACTATACAAAGAATTCAATAAAAACCAGGAGCTGGTTTCTTTGAGAAAATCAACAAAATAGATAAAACCTTTAGCCAGAATAATCAGAGGGCAGAGAGACAGTATCCAAACCAATAAAATCAGAACCGAAAAGGGTGACATAACAACAGATACTGAGGAAATTCAACAAATCATCAGATCCTACTACAAAAGCCTGTACTCAACAAAATTGGAAAATCTGGATGAAATGGACAATTTTCTAGACAAGTACCAGTTACCAATGTTAAATCAGGAACAGATAAACCATCTTAACAGTCCCATAACCGTGAAAGAAATAGAAGCAGCAATTAAAAGTCTCCCCACCATAAAAGGCCCAGGTCCAGACAGTTTTAGTGCAGAATTTCTATCAAACCTTCAAGGAAGATCTAATACCAATTCTCTTCAAACTATTCCACAAAATAGAAACGGAAGGAACACTACCTAATTCATTCTATGAAGCCACAATTAGGCTCATACCTAAGCCACACAAAGACCCAACATGAAAAGAGAACTTCAGACCAATCTCCCTTATGAATATCGATGCAAAAATATTGAATAAAATTCTCTCGAACCGAATCCAAGAACACATCAAAACACTTATCTATCATGATCAAGTAGGCTTTATCCCAGGAATGCAGGGTTGTTCAATATACGGAAATCCATCAACGTAATCCTCTATATAAATAAACTCAAAGAAAAAAAACACATGATCATATCTCTAGATGCTGAGAAAGCATTTGACAAAAATTCAACACCCCTTCATGATAAAAGTCTTGGAAAGATCAGGAATTCAAGGTTCATACCTAAACATAGTAAAAGCAATATACAGCAAGCCAGTAGCCAACATTAAACTAAATGGAGAGAAACTTGAAGCAATCCCATTAAAATCAGGGACTAGACAAGGCTGCCCACTCTCCCCCTACCTATTCAATATAGTACTAGAAGTCCTAGCCAGATCAATTAGGCAACAAAAGGAGATCAAAGGGATACAAATTGGAAAGGAAGAAGTCAAAGTTTCACTATTTGTAGATGATATGATAGTATACTTAAGTGACCCCAAAACTTCCACCAGAGAACTCCTAAACCTGAGAATGTTGTCAAACAGTTGCCTTTTATTAACTATGAATGTTACAGTGGCCAACTCCATAGCTTTAGCAGATCATAGACTCAAAGTAACTCCTCCTTTGATTCCAAAGATATTAAAAACTGATGAGAAATACTGAAAAATAAACAAAAAAGCAAAAGTAACAACTACATTTGACAATGACTATAAAAAAAAAAAAACACAGATAAAAATAGCAATATCAATAGCATTTACTAAAGTGTTCTCATATACCATGGAAATGTCTGATGTGCTTAGCCTGTATTAACAAAGTTAAGTTTTACTATAATTCTATGGTTTATATAGTTTTATTGCATTTTAAGATTTATTTTATTTCTATCTATGTACTTATGTCTGCATGTATGATCCTGTATACTTGGTACGTGTGGATGCCAGAAGGGGGCATTGGATCCCTAGAGCTAGAGCTGGACACAGTTGTGAACTGCTGACTGTACACTGAAAAGGGCTGTAAGAAAATGATGAGGCCTCTCTCCAGAATGTAAATTGCATCTTGAAATGAGAAAACCAAGATCTGTAAACATTTGGTAAATTTTGGAAGTATATACAGCTAGTAAATAATACAAATGTTATTTTATCCAGCCTATTGTTGCTTAAACTCAATATTATATCATGATACATTTCTTTTTTAATATTTTTAATTGGATATTTTATTTACTTACATTTCAAATGTTATCCTCTTTCCCTGTTTCCCTTCCAGAAACCCCCTATCCAATCCTCTCTCCAATTGCTTCTATGAGTGTGCTCCCCCATCCATTCCTGCCTCACCACCCTAGCATTCCCCTACACTGGGGCATCGATATTTCAAGTAAGCAATCTGAGAAAAAATATTGAACTTTCAAGTTAATTAAGTTTTGAAATAAAATTATGCTGTTTTACTTTCATTTCTAAAACAAAATTCAGTTTTTAAATGGAGGGAATATTAATGTGACAACGAATGTTAGAATAGACAGAACCACAGTAAAGAGATATATAGGATAAACAGGGCTGATGTTGAAGAAGTAGCAAGATCGCCAGCCAGGATGGTGTATTATACAACAGAGTAGCAGTCTTTGAGAGGATTAAGTTGATAAACAGATTGGGGGAGGAAAAATTTGACAAAAAAGCCAACAATGACCAGTTAAATACTCAAACTAATAAACGCAAACTGAAGAAGGGAAGATCTTACACAGAACATGATACTAGAGTGAAGGCATATAATATTTTCTATTGACTCATAAAATAACAATTTGTGCTAACAACATTTTAATCTACTAATGCTCATTGCCATATTCTGGAGAATAAAGTAGAAAGTAAACAACCAGGCATTTTTAATTGATCTTTTATTAGGACTTCATATTATTCTAGGGAATATTTCTTCTTGGTCACTAACTGGACAATGAGTTCATAGTTACATATCCTTCATACTGTAGGTGATGAAGCGTCCTGAGAAAATGTTTTTTGTTATCAAAGCACCACATCATCAAAATGTTAGGCTTTCCAATATTTAAGAGATGTTCATTATTCAATTAAGTTCTATGTCCAGTTTGTATATTTTTTCTGGGGTGCGGTAAAGGATCTCAAGGTAAAGCACACATAGAAGCCTGTAGTCAGTAAAGGGTCATAAATCTAAAAAAGAATGAAATGTTTTTTACAATCAAGGGAGACTGTAAAAATTGTCATAGAAATAAATTTACTTCAAGTAAAAATTATAGAATTATTTCAAATATATACTTGATTTATAATATCACATACACACACACATACACACAGGCACACAGACAAGACAATGGGAAAATGTCACCAAAACGAACAATGTAATTTGACTTTCAGGAATCCTCACTGTTGAAGCAGACAATGGAATCTTACAAATTGTTTTCTGGTGTCCACAAGCATTTTATCTCCTCTTCCCCAACAAACAAATTAGAAGAAAAAGACCAACATTGTGGTAATAATATAGTATCAGTATGCTCACTTTTATATTATGATAATGGTATTTTAAAATAAGAGTTACATGACTTCACATCATGCAGAAGTGTCTACATAAGGCTTCCTATAGCCCTATAAAATAATAACCTAGAAGATTTAGTTTTGTTTTTATACAATTTTTCCTAGTAAGATGAACTCAAATGTCTATATGACCTCATGTTCCAGTAAGCAATTTTATTTAAGCAATCTTGTCTCCAAAGTAAATTGGAATAAAATTAAACAAATGAGAAAGTTCACTTGTAATTAAAACAAATATACAAGTACAGCTAAAAAGAATTTAGATCTCTAATGAAAGCAAACAAGCCAATATGGTTAGTCTGAGTATGTGCCAGGCTCAATAAGATAAAGAATTGATCGTAATTAAACTACAGAACCTACACTGTATTATCAATCCCACATGCAGTATTTAGTATATAACAGTGTTGTCAAGTATTTACCGGAGAAGACACAGGTTTAAAGCACCAGAAAGTCTTAACGTGCCTGTGACTACCCTGGCCATTTAGGATTCCAGTATAGCTTCTATCCTTTCTCAAGGGGAGTTTTTAAGCACAAACTACATACTGGGGTAATATACCTCAGGTAGCAAGAATAGTTACACAAAAGAACTGCAGAATCCAAATATCCAAGTTAGTGACTTCCCAAGAACTATGAACTTCTATTGATTAGGTCTTTGCTTTTGTTTTGGCTATTGTTCACGGTGTCAGTTGTGCTATAGTTTAGAGACATGTTACAAATGCTATTCCACTATTTGCTCATTAAAAAAGACACTGTTCTAATAAAAAACAAGATTTAATATACCTCTCCAACAAAAACAGCCTCAAAATTCTGAATCCCACCTGAATTTACACACACACAAACACACACACACACACACACACCACTCAGTTTGTTACAGGAAACACTAGGTGTATACAGAAATACATTCTCTTTAAGGGGTATATTTTCTATTAAGAGAGGTAGACAAAGTATAAAAGTCCTCTGACTGTGGCCTGGACTTCCAAGATGGCAATAAGGTACATGTGCCTGAAATTTTTCTCACTGGAAGGAGCAAAAGAGTTGGACTTGTAGTAGAATCTTTAGTAATGCTGACTTGAGTGTCTCCCTCTTTCTTCCTAAATAAGGCAAAGAAGCCTAAATGAATTTTCTTTATTTTGAAATGGAAAGATAGAAAAAAGACATCAAGGAACATGCATGGTTCCATCAAAATAAAACTACATAAGTGGACATCGATGAATTGTCTGACAAACAAATAGCTCAAAATGATTGCCTTAGGTGAAGTCAGTGTGATGACAGTGGACAAAGTTCAAAACTAAACGCATCTGAGAAAACAGTTCAATGTGATAGCTTGCATCCTTTATCTATATGCTATACATTTCCAGGGAAAATATTTCAGTTTAATTTCTTCCCAAATTGCTCTCCTCTTTGTACTCAATGATGTAGGCATATTGTATTTCTTGCTTGTCTTCAGAAACATTGTTATTATTTAGTGTAGGTGGTCATCATGAATACACATGGAACTGAATAAAAGACAGGCTCATGGGATCTCCTGTGTGGGACTTCTCTTAATCAGAGTCTGGGTGGCACTTTCTAATAGCAGCCAGAAACTTTGCTTTTGTCAAGCTTGCCTACATTCTTGCTGGCAAGTTGTTGCTACAGCATTTCTTCACTTATAGCAGAACCAGATTCTTTAGGCCAGGGGCTCTCTAGAAATACTTGTCCTCCAGAAACAGATTAGGACTCCTGAGATATCCAAACTTTTGGACTAAAAAAACTACCAGATTCTTGGATTCTCTAGTGTAAGACAGCCATTTATAGACTAGACCATATCTTGTGATACAATCTATAAAAACAGAATCCATGTGTATAGGATTATAAATTTATATAGATTCTATTAATACTTTTTTCTTTAGAGAATCTTGACTAATTCACACAATATAGTCTCATCTCAAAACCATTGTACTATATCTTTCCTCAAAAAACATATTAGAGATATAATGTCCTATTGCTTTACAGTTCTTAACTCAATAACATCATTCCTCTTGTGTGTTGAAACTTATTACCTAGATTTATTATTTAACTTATACCAATGAGAAATATTAGTGTCTCAATACATTATAAAACATCAATATTGATATGATGGAAACTCTAAGATTTGGGATATGTTATCATGGTCTTCCAAATCAATCACTTCTTCTAAATTTTTCTTCTAAAAAGACTGCTTACTTTTACCTTATGATTTTTTTTTTTTAATAAATCTCCCACATGTCATTTCACATCTCTTCTTCTGAAGATAGGGAGTATGTAATTAGTCCCCATTAAACATTTTGGTTTTTCCTCTTTTATAGTTTTGCCAATAAAAACTCTATTTTCTCCTGATATGTCTCTTCTCATCTATTGTCCTGAAACAAATACTAATCTACCTTATTTCATAGCAGACATTTCCATATTCTCACTTGCTCACCAAATAATTTTTCTTTTTTCTTTTATTGGTAATCTTATTTATATACATTCCAAATGTTACCTTCCTTTACAGTTTCCCCTCTACAATCACCCTGTCCCACCCACCCACACTTGCCTTACCACCCTGGCATTCCCCTATGCTGGGGCATCTAGCTTCCATAGAACCAAGCACCTCCCTTCCCATTGATGCCAGATAAGACCATCCTCTGCTACATGTGCAGCTGGAGCAATGGGTCCCTCCATGTGTACACTTTGTTTGGTGATTTAGTCCTTGGGAACTCTGGGGATTCTGCTGGTTGATACTGCTGCTCTTCTTACGGTGTTGCAAATCATTTCAGCTCCTTCAGTCCTTTGCCTAATTCCTCCACTGGGATCCCCATGCTCAGTCCAATGGTTTTCTGTGAGCATCCACATCTGTATTGGTCAGGCACTGGCAGAGCCTCTCAGGGGATAGCTATAACAGGCTCCTGTCAGCAAGCACTTGTTGGCATTATCAACAAGTGTCTGGGTTTGGTGTCAGCAGATGGGCTGGATCCCTAGGTGGGGCAGTCTCTGGATGGCCTTTCCTTCAGTCTCTGTTCTACTCTTTGTCCCTAGAATTCCTTTAGACAGGAGCAATTCTGTGTTAAAATTTTGGAGATGGGTGAGTGACCCCATCCCTCAACTGGGACCCATGCCTAACCTCTGGATATGGTCTCTACAGATTCTCCCTCTCCTTTGTTGGGTATTTCAGCTAATGTCATTCCCATTAGGTCCTGGGAGCCTCTTGCTTTCCTGGCATCTGGAACTTTTTAGTGACTACTCCAGTTCCCTATCCCCCACTGCTACACACCTCTCTTCAATTTCCTGACCCTCTATACTTCTCTCCCATCTCCCCATACACCTGATTCTGCCCCCCCCCCCTTTTTCCTCCTCCTCCTCCTCTCTCTCTCAGGTCCCTCCCTCCCTCTACCTTCCATGATTTTTGGTTCCCTTCTAAGTAGAACTGAAGCATTCACACTTTGGTCTTCCTTGTTCATGAGCTTCATGTGGTCTGTAGTTGTATCATGGGCATTCTGAGCTTTTGGGTTAATATCCACTTATCAGTGAATACATACCATGTGTGTTCTTTTGTTACTGGGTTACCTCACTCAGGATGATATTTTCTAGTTCCATCCATTTACATAAGAATTTATCGAATTCATAGTTTTTAATAGCTGAGTAATACTCCATTGTGTAAATGTATCACATTTTCTGTATCCATTCCTCTATTGAAGGACATCTGGGTTCTTTCCAGCTTCTGGCTATTATAAATAAGGTTCCTATGAACATTGTGGAGCATATGTCTTTGTTATATGTTGGAGTATCTTTTGGGTATATGACCAGGAGTAGTATAGCTGGATCCTCAGGTAGTACGCAGTCCATTTTTTTCCCTAATAGCTACAATTGCATGCGGATTTCTCATGTCACTCACCTAATAAAACCTGCAATTTCCTTTTTGAATGATTCTTATTCAAGATGTTAATAATAATACCTTTGATGTGATGACTATTTGCTTGTCAAATTGATTACAATTGGAATGAACTATGATCTAGAAATGGAGGGCATAACAGTGAAAGATTTTTTGCTTGGTTTGAAGTGAATAACTGTCTGAAAATTTGAGGAAGTAAGATACATACCTTTGATCTGGATCTAAAGGCTGGAATACAGGGACGTTTAATTTGAATCTTGTAAAAAAAAAAAAAAAAAAACAAAAAAAAAAAAAAAAAAAAAACAAAAAAAAAACAAAAAAAACAAAAACAAAAAACAACACTCTCTTAGGGATTCCATTGCTGGGAAGAGACATCATTACCATGGCAACACTTATAAAAGAAAATGTTTATTGTTGCTTTCCTCAAGAGCAACAATACCAACCAACCAGAGCTCCCAGGGTCTAAACCACCAGCCTGGGAGCGCATAAGGAAAGACCCATGAATCCAGCTGTATATTTAAGGAAGGATGACCTTCCTATAGGTGGGAAAGGAGATCCTTGGTCCCATGAAGGCTGGATGCCCAGTGGGGGGAAACTTAAGGGTGGGGAGATAGGAGTAGGTGGGTAGTTGGGGGCACATGCTCATAGAAGTAGGAGGAGGGGGGATGGGATAGGGAGTTCCTGGGCAGGAGGGGAAAATGGAGTAAGTGGATAACATTTGAAATGTAAATAAAATATCCAATAAAAAAAGAAAATGTTTAATAGGGGCTGACTTATAGTTCAGAGGTTTACACTATTATTGTCATGGAGTGAAGCACGGTGAGATACAGGAAAACATGATGCTGGAGAGGTAGCTGAGAATATTACATCTGGATCAGCAAAATGGGCCTGGCTTGAGCATCTGAGACTTCAAAACCCACAGTCAGTGATACATTTCCTCCTACAAAGCCACACCTACTAATAGTGCCACTCCCTATGGGCCTATGCAGACCCCTTTTATTCAAACCAGCATGAACACAATTTTATTCCAAATCTTGAGGAGGGAAGTCATAATTTTCATATGGACCATACCTCTGCTGGAAGTCTATATAAGGACATAGAAGAGAAAACTTTGCTCTTTGCCTGTTTGCCCTCTCCTTGCTAGCAATCCATTTCTTCACTGGCAATGGTGCCTACTTCTTCAGGATTCCAGTGTATACAGAAGACCAGCTGAGACATTCAGCCTTGTAAGACTGAGAATCTACTAGATTTTTAAACTTTCACTTCACAGGTAACAATTTTATTAGCTGGACTGCAGTCTTTAAGTCATTCAAATAAATCCTTATCAATCAGTCTTCTGTCTGTCTGTATGCATACGTATCTATCTAACTTTCTATCTATCTATCTATCTATCTATCTATCTATCTATCTATCTTTCTATCTATCTATCTATCTATCTATCTATCTATCTATCCATCTATCCATAATCTATTTATCTATCTTTGACTCCATCTCTGTATCTGTCTCCAGCCCCAGGTCTAGCTCTCTCTATATATAGAGATTCATTTAATAAGTTCTATGACCTTAGAAAACCCTGACTAATAAAATTGTCTAGTTATATTGTATGTATCTAAGGGACATTGTACCAGTTAGCTTAGAAATTATAAGGACTTACAAGGGAATATAAAGTGAAAGCTTGAATAAATGAAAAGAAAAGCTATATCATTGTGTAATAAGTGATATTGATACTTCATCACATTAAGCTACATAATCTAAAGCTTGCTAGTGTTATTTTCATTTTCATTCTGTCATTATTGCTTTTAATGCTATAGCTTCATTGAACATGTGGGAAAATAGAACTTATAATGGCCAGAGAATTTTTTTTATAAAATAATTGGGATGAGAAATATTTACCCTAAATGCTACCATTCATGCAAGATAGCTGTCAGTAAGACCCTCCCTATATGTATGTATTTATTTCTAGGAGGGAATGGAGTAGTATTTTCCTCCATGTACTAAGGGAAATGTCTCTTTAAACAACCAGTAACTTTTAAAAGCCAGATATTCAAGGGTTCTGTCACTACAGAATATGCTGAACTTTATTTTTTTAAAAAAAATATGTATAGGGAATGATTGTTAGTGCTTGAAAATGAGCCTGTATTTGAAATCTATCTTTTCAAATTAATTAAAATGACATCTAACATTGCTAGTTCAATTACAAACAAAAAAGGCACATACATATAAACAGAACGAATTCTGCTTGGCTTGGAAAGAAGAGATTGGAGTGATTCAGGAAAACAAGCATAAAAGTAATTCTTGCACCCAGTGCTCAGCAGGAACCAAATCTATCAACATAATGATCATGTATATTTTTGTCTCCTAAACTATGAAATAATACCTTTCTATTTGTTAAACTACTCTATATTTAGTATGTTCTTGCAGTTTCTTTACTGAAAGGTTTTGTATCCTGTATAGAGCATATTAAAAGTAGCTGAACAGGTTTTACAACTCCTAGTGCACATAAGCATGACTCTAGAGAGACAAGGAAAGGATGCTTGAGAACATAAATCACTTGACTGAGGGAGATTTGCAGCCTTGGGGAAGGTAAATGAATAATTCTTCACTCATATTAGGCAAGGGGTTATAAGAAAATCACTCAGAAATTGGCACTATCCTTATTGGAAAACTTAGGTATTTAATCATTTTGTTTGACTTCTTGTGTCAGTGGCTTTTAAAATATTATCCATAGATGGGTACAATCATTACCACCTGAGAACATGTTAAATGCTAGTTACTAAATCTCACTTTGTAACTTTTGAGTGAAAAATTTCTCAGGAAACAGATATGTGTGTTTTAACTGGCCTGGAGATTCTGTTGAACACTAAAGTTTGTAGACCATAGACCTAGACATTAGTTTCCTATGCCCATTTCAAATAAAAAAATCTACAAAGTGGATAAGAGATTCTCTTGTCCTGATATGTTGTTACTATCTTCTGTGAATAATAAAGACAGGTTTGACTGTTTTAACAATGTGTAAATTTCTAAGATTTAAAAATACTTTATAGCAATAAAACTCTAGAGTTATATCTATTGGTAGAGTCAAGATTTAAGACACTAGTCATAACGAATGTTGTGCTAAAACATATGTTTGTTTTCTAATGTGGGACAAAAGTATTTAACTAGGATACATGACTTATCTTACCTAGGATATTATATAACATATGGGCATGAAAAGACTTGACAGTGTCAAACTGTTGTACAATTTTTATAGCTTATTACTAGAGGACTGTTGATATGGCACATTTAACATGTGGAACAGAGAATGAGAAGGTTGTTGTCTAATGGAGGATAAAGGATGCTAAACAGCACCTTTTTTGGTGTTCCTGTTCCATTGGAATTATTTTCTATCATACATCACAAAGCTACTCAGTATGATTTAGGTAGCGCAAGTAGAAGTTGATAAATCTTGCTTAAATCCAAGATAACTAACTAATATCTATTCACTATATAATAAAAGAACTGTCATGTATCAATGTCACATCAAAAATATTAAGTATTGCTTCAGTAAATAATGTGAGGTTTATTTAATGTTATGAATCATATTGGCTAATGAATTTGTATACTTTGTGCAGTGAAGATTTTATCACTAAGAAATCTACACATCTTAGTAGTTTGAGATCTTTGAAAAAATATGATCTGGAAATGGTAATATATTAACTGAATTAGTCTATTTGAATTGGCACACCCAGAAAGACAGTTTGGTATTTTTATTGTCATTATTTTCATGAAATAAATAAAGAAATAGTCTTAGAATTTTCTATGAAAACTTCCAGAAAACAAAGATATTAGCTTTACTAGAACATAGATTAGAAACTGTCAAAATTAGTACTTCTAATACTAAGATCACAATTAAATTTACAGAGCATAATAATTTTACTTATGGAATTTCATATATTTCCCCAGATACTCTGACCAATATCTCACTTAATGTTTTAATGTCTAACTTCATATTTTTAAGTCTTCATATATTTCAAGTGTATGTCCTTATTGAAAATTGTGTAGAACCACTTTCAATCAAACTTTAAAGACTCAATTAATATGATCACCTATAAAATGCATAACAAGTACATTAGCCTACCTAGTTAAACTTACCTAGGATCCCCATAATAGCACTTGATAGTTCTTTTTCCCAAAGCAACTCCTTTACTTGGTCAAAATGCCTTTACCTAAATATGTCCTTCTTCAATTCAGAAAGTTGAAATTTACATTATATAATATGTTATTATATTTCATTTATTCATTTATATTGTATAATAAATAAATTATTTTGGTTTCTGATGCATATTCAAAAAATCCTATGTTGTCTTCTAAGTACATAATATGGTCTAATTATGTTTAATTTAAATGTGAACAATTTAGAAATGTAGAGAGTCATGTAATCAAACACTAACATATGATTATGGTGAGAACAGAAAGCCACCATAATGTAAATAAATAAATAAAGTCTCAAAAATCTCCCTATCAAACTCAGATGATTAGTCAGGAACGTATTCTATTTGTCTTCAATAATTCAGTGGAGCAGGAAATCCTCCCCCAGGCTGTGTAATCCAGAAACATACAGTATGTAGGGTATGAGAAAAGCCAGCAAGGGCATGTTCAGATTATGTAAATTAACTTAATTATAAACAAGATAAACAGAAGTGATGAAGTAGAATTATTAGAGAATATGTACCTAGTTTGTGGAACTAAATATGTCATAATTATAATGGGAACAAACAAGGACAGAGTTTTCTGCCATTCTCTATTCAACAGTTTTGTTTTGACCAATGATATTTGCTTCTGGGCCATAAAAAGACCAAAGTGGACATAAATGGTTGTTTTGTAGTTGGGCAAATATACAAAACATTGACTCTAACCCAGGAGTCATTACTTGGCCAGGAAATATGGAGTTTTACAGACATACATAATGTAGGTTAGCTGATACTCTTGAATTTTACAACTTATCTCCTAGTCTACTTGTTTTGAACATCTCAGAATAAGAAAATTATAGCTGGATCTACTCGTTGATTCAGTTGACAATTTTTTTTTTTACCACCACGTTTTTCAACTGCAGAATTAGACTATTATTATTATTATTATTATTATTATTATTATTATTATTTCAGGCTACAGTTTCATTCTATCGATAGGTCTTAGTTTGCAGAAAAACATTTGAAAGAATCACTTGGAAATCTGATTTATCCTCACATTAGCTAAACTAAGCAATGAAATAATTTGGGGGTTTCTTTGGAATTTATGAAAGCCACTGAATATTGCACATTTCAAAATGTATTTGAAGAGGCATAAGATGAGTCCACACCAGAAATAGTGACATTTTGGTTAAAAAAAAAAACAAAAAACAACAAAAAAAAAACCTCTATGTTGATAAGTGTCAATGACAATTTGAAGCTTGACAGAAAATTTAAGCAGACAGGATGTTTAGAGTAAGAATTCAGTCAGCAAATTCTCTGCTTTTGAGAAGTGCCTTTGATAAAGTTTTCTTGTTCTTTGGAAATTTTGATATGCAAAGCATGTTTGAGAAGTCTGTGCCCACTTATGTACTTAGGCTGCAGCTGACAATACCTTCTCATGAGAATATGCCATTCCAAGTGATGAGTTTAATGAAAATAGATTTTTTAATTTGTTTTCTGTAGCTATGCTTATATTAGAGTATTGATAGAAAATTGAGCTATTCTTGATTGACTTACCTATGGCAACCTAATGATTTATAAATTTGGGGAAGTATCATTTTTAGGCATGTAAGAGGCATGTGGTTATTACAATGGCCCTGGTAATCATGGGAGTGGTATGGAATTATTTTCTAACTTGCTGAGGAACAGGATATTAGACAGTTTGTTTGTCAGTTGTGGGATTAGTGGAAGATTGACAAGTGACCACTAAGTTCACTTTCAAAGGAGGCATGAAGAAACACTAAATACATTCATTACTTTTCATTCTTTTTACAAAAGCAATTTCTACTTTATACTCAATTCTAATGGCTGTATTGAAGTGAGTCACAGATATTTTAGGTTGCCTTTGAAGATTAAAGAAAAAAAGAGACATTTCCTTTACATCTAAGTATCTCATCTACTTCTATTGTATTAAACAAAAATGATTCACTGGTCTCACTGTTGCTCAGAAATCATGATTTAGAAAAATATATGTGTTTTCTCATATGGCTTACAAGTTGCAAGAGTCAAGTATAGGCTTGTGCAGCTCTGCCTACTGGACTTCTCATGTAATAACAACCATGTGAAATCTTTTTATTGATATGATTAAATCAAAAATGAAAGCAAAACAATAATTTCTCCTATGCAACTATATCTGATCTTGATTTCCTGTAAATTATCATTTGGCATATTAGTAATTTTGAAATATTCAGCATTTATAATTCCATATTTGCAGGATACATATATGCTAATGCCGGTCATCAATTTTTAAATAAACTGGTTTGTTCAAAAGGTAAATTGTTTTCTAGACTTGCAACATGGTTTATAGATGGATTTGAAGCATTCAGCTATTATTGGGATATTTTTCAATTCTAAGGTTCTTTACTGTGGCAAATTGCATAATTTTTCTACAATTTGTTCAAAGTCAGGGAGCAGACCCCTTAGAGCAAATCTAGCTATTTCCATTGCTTTGAAACTGGGCATTATCACACTGCTAATTCTACAGTATGACAGCTGTGATTTCTACTACCCAAAGGCCTTTGCTTTTTATCTTGCCTTCCTCCTTCATTTGGTCTTTGCACTATACTCTTGAAAATCTCCACTAGGTTTCATGAGAATTTTCCCAGAGCTATATAATTGTCATCCATTGTGGACAACACTTATGGAGGGGGCTCTAAGGTTTCAGTTATGCCTCTGGTAGGTCAGTTCCCTTTCTCTCATGAGTTCGTAATGTTCCTAAATGAAGGACTGTTCATTTGTGCATGGTATCACTTCTATCAGCATAAAATATTCTGAATGGACTCTTTTCAAAAGTTAAGGGCACACAACATATAACTTCTTTAATGTTCCAGACACTCTTGAGTTACTGAGTATCTCTCTGTTCTTTTATTTTGAACAGAAAAATACCATTGATCAGATTTTGGTTCCCTTAAGTCAGCGTATTTGATCATTCTTTCTTTGAAATAATTTATGCAATTGATTTTCAGGACACCACTCTCTTGGCACTGTAATTTCCTCCGTGAATACTGCCTTCCAGACTCCTTTGTTGACTTATTTGTTCTCTTAACTTCTAGTTTCCCTAGAAACTGCTTCCTAAAGACACATTAATAATCAATTTTCCATACCCTTTCTACCTGCTGTTCAACAAAGTGAAGCAAATATTACATTATCTTTAATCCCTGTCTTTTTTTCATGCATACTTCTAACCCATCAGTAAATAGTGCTGTTTCTCTTTTAAAATATATCCAGAACATTGCCCACCTCTGTGTCAGAATAACATCCTATGTCTAATGGATTTTTAAGAAACAAACCTTTGTAACCTGTTAAAGTAACAGATCCACTAGCTTCCAACAACCCTAACCAAAAAATGTTATCATATAGAAACTTAGGCCTATAGAAAAACCTCTCATCTTTCTGTAACTGCCTTTCTAATGCAACAACCAATGCAATTTATTTTTTTTATTTATTAGCTTATTTGATATATAATTTGTAACTTTATGAAATTATTTTACTTTAGAACATAGACTTTGAGGTAACCCAAATCTGTGTTACCATATTGTAGTCCTTCAAAATGGTTCCAGAATAAACTACCTCCTATTCCTTTCAAAACTCATGCTTCTGTCTTCCTTCATAACTCTCACCCTTGCCCACATCTCTGTAGTGTGTAATAAGTTTTATTCATTGTTCACATTCTTCTTTTATTCTACTGTAAAATTGGAGTCCAGCGCAATCCTTGATTTCATTCAGTACCAGTCACACAAGCATTTTTTGGAGTTCCTTGAACATGCGTAATACACTCTACACACTGGGCCTATACGTACACTGTTCCATCTACCAGTTACTACAGTCAAGTATCTTTTGAACTTTCACTATATAAAGGAGTGATTTCACAGAGCTATTGTAAAAGTTGCACTGATGATTCCCCCATGCATGATTCAACAATTTTAAAAATCATTTACTATACCATTTTCAATATCTGACCAATAATCAATATGTTTACTTATTTCCTGGCTGTTGCTTATCCACATAATGGAATATAAGTAGGTAAGATTTAACATGTGGTTTCTTTGTTAAGTATTCACAGTGTTTAATGCATTGCTTGGCATTCAATGAGATGTCAGAAATAAAATATTTATTGCCTACAGAGACATCTCAGTGGTTAAAAGCACTTGCTGCTCTGTCCTAAGGCTGAAGTTCAGTGCTAGGCATGAAAGTGAGGTGGCTCAGAAATGTTCCAGCTCCAGGGATCCAAGGTCCTCTTTATGTGCCCATGGACTCCTGTAACTCACATTTACAATATCACATCCATACACTCATGTACACATAAATTAAATACTTTTAAAGGTAAGTATTTACTGAAATATAACCAAATTAAATCCCAACTTTGTACCATATTATCTCTAGCTGATACCTCCCCTATTTCATTAACTAAATTTGTTACTTGATATTTTCATTTCTTAATAAATTCATATTGTCAGAGCCTAATATTCTTTTTTCACATATTAGTGATTCAAATGGCAAAGACATAATTATGCAGTTTTAGATAAAGATAAATTGTTACATATGTATGTGAAGTGTGGAAATGTTCAACAGCAAGTTCTCCAAGATCTCTGTGTCATACAATAGAAATAATAATAGTGGAAAATACAGATTATGTACCTGTGGTGTGTGTCATGGGATTCTTTATTGTAGAGGTGCCATTTGTACACTAGAATTAAGATAGTTTGTGTTCCAGTACCACATTTTGAAAGGAGCAGTGTAGGAAGCACCTTCCTATGCACTGTGCTCCTATATTCTGTAGTGTTTCATAATTTTTCTAGAATCATTTCTTCCATGCCACTAAATGCCATACATTTCTTTGAGTTTACTGCTGTACTGTCCTCCAGTCTATCTTCAATTCATCTGTCTCACTCTACTATTTTTCCAATCAAATATCAAGAACATCTTAAATTTTCATTCTTCCCTTTAAGTCAATTTCATTCACACATTTTATTTTCTCATATTAGAGACACAATTGATATCCATATATTTATCCACTAATCCCTCAAAACATTCTGAAATCCAGTCATAACTTTTTGATATTCTTCATTGATATAAAGTGTTTGAGCTGTTTATGAGCAATTCTTCACACCTGCTTTATATTTGGCCTATATGCTGTATTTGAAGTTTACTGTGTATCATTTATTTTTTTAATTTTCATTTTAATGTTATGTGATACAAAATCATCCTAAATAAACAGTAATTTTCATCTATTTTATGTTACTGTTGTAGTATGAATTTGACGTGACTCCAATATACTTGTGTTTGAATACTTGGTTCCAGACTGTGACA
>JAJTUV010002941.1:0-88516 GCA_021653895.1 Mastomys natalensis
ACATCCGTAACTACAGTCACCACACAGTACAACAGATTGCTAAAACTTAATTCCTTTCATCTGGAATCCTTCTACCAGCATCTGAGCTTCCCCATCCAAGCTTCCCGCCAGCCCTGGAAACCACTATCCTGCATTTTATGTCTATGAGTTGACTATTTAGGTTCTATGCATGAGTGAGATCATACAGGACGATCTTTCTGGTTCTCTCCAACTTCTAGTTTATTTCGCAGTATACTCGATTCATCATCAAAATGATAGACTCCTTCTTTGTAAGGAAGGTAGTAAGGACTCCACGATATACACACGCTGCACTTGCTTCACCCACTCATGCACACGTAGCCTGTGTCTTGTCCAGATGTTGCAGACACGAGATTGCACGTGCGTCTTAGACATACTGATTCAAACGTTTTAAATATAGACTAGATGCTGGATCATATGTGGCTCAAATTTTAGTTTCCTGGGGACTCTGTACATCCTCCATAAAACTGCACATTCTCACATGGTGTGCACATGTCCCTGTTTCTCAACATTTGTCCTTTTTGTTGTAGCAGACACCCTGACAGGGATGAGATGATGTGGTGATTTTGATCTGTGTTTCTCTGATGACTTGTGGCATTGAGCATTTTCCTCATGAACCTCATAGCTGTTTACACATCTTCTTTTGGTCTTTTTCCTGCTCGTCAGTCAGATTATATTTGCTTGTGTTTTGCTATGGAGTGGTACTGGTTTCTAGCCTATTTTGGATACTAAGCCCTCCTCAGAGTTGTGATTTGCAAATATCGCCTCCCGTTCCATTGGCTGTCTCCGCTGTTGATTGTCCCCCACCTCTACTGAGCAGAAGCTTTCAGCTCCACATACATTTTGTCAAATGCTTCTTCTGCTGCTGTCACCTGCTCACGTGCTGTTATTGTTCATTTGGCTAATACGGCTTAGCACACTCAGTGGATCAGCATCTGTTGAAACACCTTTGCACTCCAGTAGCACACTCTCTTGTAAAAGTTTGTATTTGCTTTTATTTTATGTGTTTGTCTACATGTGTGGCATGCTGTGTGCCACAGGAGGCCAGAGAGGACATCAGATACTCTTGAACTGCAGTTATGGTTGTGGGCTGCCCATAAGGATGCTGGGAACTGAACCTGGGGCCTCTGCGAGAGCAATAAGCACTCCAAGACGCTGAGCCATCTCTTTAGCTCCTGAGGGGTAAATCTTACTTGATCATGGATGGAACCTGTCAGGCAAGTTTTCTGTCACTGAACTGCATTGCCTGTACAGCTGAGCTTCTCTGCTGGTATTTTCTAAGGATTTGTACATCTCTCTTTCTTCCTCTCTGATTATGTTCGGTTTATTGCTGTATAAGTCAATCACAATGGGCAGATCTCCTTTATAGATAATGCTTCTCACAAACCTAAGCAGCAACTTCTTGCCTCAGGAGTTACACATTACACCAAAGTCCATAAATCCTGGGAAGGAATCGTCATAGACACTATCCTTTCTGCCTTGATGGTATGTGTTAACTCAGATTTGGTTACGTTTTACTGGATGATCCCTGCTCTCTTCATTTGGTGAGTCATATAATGGATTTGCCCTTTGCTGCTTGGCATCACCCACTAGAGAAGTAAACACAACTATGCCAGCCGTGGTTTTACACACACCAGTCAGCATTTACAAATCTTCCATTTAATTCAGTCAGATTTTCAGAATTTCTAGTAAGCTATAGAATCATAAAATGGACAGACACCCAGGCTATATTTTATGACCTAAGTCTTAAGTCCTGTGAGGCAAGTCAAACTGCACCCCAGGGAGTTTACTCCTCCTAATTGCTCTACAACCTAGGGCCACACAGTGACTTGAGTTAGTCTGGTCTCTGTCAAACACCTGCTGCAGATGTTAATGGTAACCTAACAAGAAAAGCCCAGGAAATGAGCTGCTAGCAGCAATCAAATAGAAGAGGCACCCAGGATGTGGTTGTTAACCTCCTTTTGGTGGAATTTCCTACCAACTCTCTCCCTATGTTTTAGAGTTTATTTTTTCAAGACAGAGTTTCTCCATGTAGCCCTGGCTGTCCTAAAATTTACTCTGTAGACCAGGCTGGCCTTAAGCTCACAGAGATCCACTTGCCTCAGCCTCCCAGGTGCTAGGATTACGGGCATGCACCTCCCCCATCAACTCCTAGGTTCTAGTTTTGTATTTGCATTATCTGGGGTGGTGTATGTATGAGATGGACATGCCGGCCATGCATAAGTCAAGGTCAAAGTCGACACCTTCCTCTACTGCACTATACCTTATTATTTTTTAAATTATACCTTATTGTTGTTTAATATTTACATATTTAGTGTGTGAGAGTGCATGCATGTGCGTGTGTGTGTGTGTGTGTGTGTGTGTGTGTGTGTGCATGGAACCTGTGTGGTGGTTAGAGAACAAATCTGTGGGACTTGGTTTTCTCCTCCCACCATGTGGGTCCTGGGACTCAAACTTAGAATTTCTGATTTAGCAGCAATCATCCTTACTTGTTGAGCCATATCTCTAGCCTTCCACCTTATTTTATTTTATTTTATTTTTTTTTGAGACAGAGCATCTGGTTGATCCTGGAGCTTACTGACTGGATAGACTGGCTGACCAGTGAGTTCCAGAATCCTCTTGTCTCTGCCTTCCAGTGCTAGGAGGGCAGGTGTGCACCACCACCCCCAGGAAATTTTACAAAACACACTCAGGTGTTCATGTGAGTTCAGCAATGTTCTTTACCCGTGGAGCCATCTCCTCAGCCTCTGATTATTATTGCACATAGTGAACTATTAATCATTGATGTGAGGCTCTCCCTTCCTGGGCCTTCTGGGATTGCTGTTTGTAAGGTTTGTCTTGTGAAGTTGTGCTGAGTAGTATAGATGAGGTGTGTGTGTGTGTGTGTGTGTGTGTTATGGAGAAAACAGAACATAATCTCACATTCTCACACCTTTCCCTGAGCAGCTGTATCATATCTCACCCCAAATGAGACTTTTAGGGCCATGTCTTTCCTTCTGACCACAAAACAAACTTAATAGCACTCTGGCACAGGCACTATTTGGAAAGGAGTGTGGGAGGCTGCCGCTGCTGACAGTAACTCTGTACTTTGCTTCTTTCATCTGGATCCAGGATTGTATTCCCATTCCAGATAATCAGAGTGGCTCAAACACATTCCCTCCCTCTGTTCCCCTTTGAGACACCATCAAAGTGACAGAGTAGGGACTTCATATTCTCAGAAAAGCATCAGAATAAAGATATTTTGAAAGGAGACAAAGAAAGAGTATAGAACTGGGACAGATGGGGACTGACAGTAGAGTACAGAAGCTGAAGACTGAAGTCTTCAAGTGGCAGAGGGTGGTGGCAACTCATTCTACAGAGTCCCTGAAAGTTCAGGGATTGGTACATCACCTGATCCTTGGGAAGGAAAGTGTGCTGGTTTGATCCAAGCAAGAATCATCTGGGAAGAGAGTTTTAATGAGGAATTATTTAGGTCAGGTTGGCCTGTAGGTATGTCTGTGTATTGGGGAGCAGGGGCTTGGTTACTAATTGATATGGGAAGATTCAGGCCATTGTGGGTGGCAGCATTCCCTACCCAGGAGCTGCTGAACAGTAGAAGAGGAGAGGACTAGCTAGAGCAAAAGAGTATGGATGCATGTGTTCCCTCTCTGTTCCTGCTTGTGGATGGGATGTGACTAGTTTCTTGAGTTCCTGCCTTGACTTCCCCAAAATGATGGACTGTGACTTGGAAGTGCAAGCCAAGGGAGCCCTTTCTTCCCCTAGGCTGTTTTTTGTCATGTTTTTTTTCCCCACAGCAACAGAAGTGAAACCAGAACAGGAGAATTGAAGACTGATTAAAACTCTGTTTCCAGAATGCTTAGTTCCTCTCACTCCTCCTCTAGTCCACCCAGCTGAGTAGTGCTCCTCACTGCCCTGGAGAAGAAAGGAGACTAAAGGAAGCAGAGGTTCTAGGCACAGGACTGTATAGAAGATGGAGGGTATGCTTAGAGGTGACAAAGCCCCGCCTTTGCCCAGCATACCAGTTTATTTCATTCAATATTAGCTCATTTCCCTTAACTATTTGTCTAAGCCTTGCCTTACTCTTTCTCACTTTCCCCTAGTTATAGGATCAGATGATTCTCTCCTGGTGGAACCACTATGAGACCAAGACCAACATCTACATGTCTTGTGTTCTCAAAAGAAACTTAACAGACCATTCGCGTGCTTCATCTGAGATATAACTGGCCCTTTTGAGTAACATGGCCAACGTGAAAGTCACACAAAGAAGAGAACTAGGTAGGTAGGTAGATAGATAGACAGACAGACAGATAGACAGACAGATAGATAGATATGGAGGGAGAGATATTGAGAGAGAGAGAGAGAGAAGAGAGAGAGAGAGAGAGAGAGAGAGAGATTGGAAAAAACAGGGCCAATAATATGGGAGGAGAACCCCACTGCATCCATGAAATAAGAGAAAAAAAGTCCAAGAGCTCTTAAAAATTAAAAGTATCATAATTAAAGATGAAATAGTTGACACAAAGGTTAGAACTTAAAGCTAAGGAACTGTCTCAGAAAGAACTAGAACACTCAGAAATAAAAAAGGCAAGAAAAGTTAAGAAAATTAGAGGACCAAGCAAGTGTTTGGGAAACAAGAATTCTAAAGGCACAGAAGGAAATTAATTAAAAATCACTGAGGGAAAACATATCTAAGAACCCACACCTAGGACGGACAGTAAACAAATGCTATGTAGACGTATGTGGGTCTGGACAGATGAATGGATGGACAGGGATAGAAAGGGAGTCGCCAGCCTTCTGTTCTAAAACATCCTAAATAATCAACTTTTAAAGAGGAATGATTGCTGGGCAGTGGTGGTGCACACCTTTAATCCCAGCACTTGGGAGGCAGAGGCAGGCAGATTTCTGAGTTCAAGGCCAGCCTGGTCTACAGGGTGAGTTCCAGGACACCCCGAGGCTACACAGAGAAACCTGCTCTCGAAAAACCAAAACCAAACCAACCAAACAACAAACAAACAAACAAAATAATAATAATAAAGAGGAATGCGGAATGGTTTATTAAGGCTCCTACTGCTCTTGTTTCAGTCCACGGCTGGCTGGAGCCACTGCTTTTAGACCTCTAATGTGGGCTAGTTACATTAGGACAGGAGAGGTTAGTGGAGCAAACCTGTTCATTTTGTGGTGGCAAATCAAAAGAGAAAACTCAGGGCCCACAGTCCCCTTTGATCACCCAAAACTCCCCAGGAGGCCCTCTGATTGGGCAGCAGGCTGGGCCCTAAGGTGGCATTGTAGGGCTTTGGGGATGGACGTCCATGAGGCAAGCTTCAGGACTGTTGCTTTTGATAGTGTGTGGAGGAGTTAGTGGTCTAGGTGAAAGGGAGGAGAGTCATAAATCATTTACTGTATTAGTAAATATTGATTCTGGGCAGGAATCACTAATGGATGCAAAGCCAGGAGAAACTTTGATATTTAAGAGGATATCAGCATTTTGAAGGGTCTTCCCATACCACCTAGTGCAAGAGGAAAAATAAATAAATACATAAACAACAAACAAACAAACAAACAACAACAACAAAAACCAGTATCTTAATCAGGTGACCAAACTCAACATCATTAACAAGGGACAGATGGGCCTTGAGTGTCTCTCAGATCTGATGCCCAGGAAGGACACAGGGTTGCTGGTGTGGCGTTTTGACCCAGAATGTGTTACCTGAACCTAACTACTAGAAAACAAGAAGACATCCAAAAGGAGAAGAATTGTATAAAATATAAGGAAGGGGTTTTATTTATTTTTAAATTCATAGAAGACAAAGTTAGGCTGTGGCAATGTTTCAGATGAAAAGAGACTGAAGACTCAGGATAACAACTATTAACATGGGAGCCTGGATGGAAACACAAGCATGGATCCTGAGAAATATATACATATAACATTTCTGGATCAGCTGAGATTAGAATGAGGAGGAGAAGATTTGATACAAGTATTTTTATCAGTAGTTACATTTACCAGAGTTGTCGATATGTAAAATAATACCTTTAGTCATGGGCTATATAGATAATTAGGAATAAAGGGAACAGAAGCTAGCTCCAAATGGCTCAGGATGGTTTTGCTTAATATAACTGCACTCTCACCCTCCTCTCTCATTCTCTCTCCTGCTCCCTCCTCTCTGCCTCTCTTTCTTCTGTTTGCATGCATAAAGACAAGTAATAACAAAATGGGCAAAGTGTCAGGAACAGGAAAGAGGTGAATACTTGGTGTACAACTCTTCTCCGCAAAATTAAAGGTTATTTCTAAAGACCTTTTCTTGAATTGCTTCCCGCTCAGCTTTTCTTAAGCCACACTAGGAGGATGTGCTCTAATAAAAGGATGGCGTGGACTAATTACACAGGAGTCAAGAATCCAGGAAACAGAAGAATCAGCCCTGGAGAAAGGAAGGGCCGTTCTGCAGATGACTGAAGGTCTGCCTGACATTGAACAGACAGACAGCAAGAACAGCTAATCCTGCCTGGGGTGGTGTTGGAAGAACTGCCAGAGAGGCGTCTCTCCAACCCTCTGAAAGATACCTATACATCAATGGCTTGATGTGTCTATGCTGGAAGGAATTTTATATTTCCTCTGGAGATGGTGGGAAGTGCTGTTGGTACTAGAGGAGGAGGTGGTGATCAACCCTAGGGAAAAGCAAACTTGTAGGAAAGGGGCGGGCCATGCTCATGACGGACATACTTGGCTCAATTGTGACTAGTGTTTACACAGTAATAATTACGCAAATAAATGCTCGTTTCCCTCTAAAAAGTTATGATACAATTACATCGAGAGAATGAAAGAGAGGAGAGGATTGTGATGGCGCCAAAGCTGAGGGACAAAGAAAAGGCTGCATGAGAATATCAGCTAGAAATATCAACGGAAGCTTTACGAGAGAGGGTGGATGAAGCAGAAAGGAGTGAAGGTCCGGGAGGAGTGGCTGAGAAACAGAAATGTTGGGTTGCTGGTGTAGTGAATTATGGTTTCTTTAAAAAAATTATATTAATTCTTTGGGAATTTCATATAATGTATTTTGATCATATTCAAACTAATTCCCTTAGATCCACCCCATCTCAAGTTTTCCCACCATGGAGCCACCCACTGGAACCTGGTTGGTCTACTGACTCTTCCCTCCTCCACAATCCATTGCTGTCTACAGCTGTTCCTCAGTTAAGGGTGGGAGCCCATGAGCCCCTCCTCCCTCCATGCTGGAATGTTGCCTGGCTTGATCTTATACCGGTCTTGTGCAGGCAGCTGCAGCAGCTGTGAGCTGAGGACTACATCAGTCCTGTTGTGTTTAGGAGATAGTTCTGCTCAGGTCTTCCTTAACCTCTGGATCTTCCAGTCCTGTCCCTCTTGAATCATAGTTCCTTAGGGTTATTATTTTTTTTTGGCTTTGCATACATGTCTGTATTGTTTGGATAAACATTTTTAAACTCTCGATTCTGCTTGCTATGATTACTACCAACAAAATATGCTCATTTTGTATTAGGTTATTATTAGTGGTGTTTTGCAATGCTGAGGATAAAACCTGGGGCCTCATGCATGCTGAACAAACAAATACCACTGGGTTCTATACCCCACCAGCTCTGTGTTTCCATTTCTTCAGATGCTACCAAAATACAACTAAAGCGAAGGCACAGCTCCATAGAAAAATTTTGATTATATTCAAGATGAAGTTTAGTTTCTTGTGATTTTTATGTGACCCAAAGAATTCCCAGTGCAAAGTGAGGCCTGTAGGAAGTGACCAGGTCTTAAGGGTTCTGACCCTTCAATTGATTCTTGCGTTCCCTTTGGGAAGGGTCATTGCTCATTGGTTGCTGTAAGGCAAGCCTGGCCTGCTGGCTGTGTCTGGACGTGTGCTCAGCAGAAGAGCCTCAGGAACTGTGGATGATAACTCCCCACTCAATCATCCTGTTTTGGTTTTGAGATGAGAGTCTCACTTTGTGGCCCATGCTGGCTTCAAAATAGTTGATTGAGTACCTCAACTTCCAGACTCCTGAGATTACACTACTCCCCGCTGAGTCTTGTTCTCTACCAATTTCCTAGCTTCAGGTATGCTACAGAAGTAACCTAACTGGCCCAATGATGGCACTTCTGAAAAGTGCAGCAAGGAGCAGTGAGTATGTGTTGGAACTGATTTTGAGAGTGAGAGGAAAAGGAAATTTGGGATTGGATACAGCTGTCTTTACAGAGCTAAGAAAGAAAGCTGTGTCCAGGATTTGCTCCATAATATACTCATGTCCAAGAATGTCATGGCCCCATCACAGTGGGATGTCTGAAAAGAAGAAATGGAGCCTGGGGTGTGATGGGGGAACAAAGACAGGTGTTTGCATTAAAAAAAAAAAAGGCTGCTATCTCTGGCCTCCGAACATAAGATAGGGTATAAAGGGAAAACACAACAGAGCAAGTGCTATCAAGTAAGAGGTTCTTCTCTTCCAGCTAAGACTTCCCTGAGGAACCTGGAGACTACCAAGGAGGAGAGAGTAGGTGCTGTACAGTCCCCTGTCTGGTTGGTAGAAATCTGAAAGCTAAGTAGAAATATGCTGAATTTTCTTTGTCAACAAAACAACAAGAACCAGCCAGGTCCGAGGGTACCAGTGATTTCTCTGTCCACTTTCCAAGCACAGGGACTGAGTATGACAAAAAAGGGCTGCTCAGTTTGAGCCTGCTTCATCATTCCGATAAGTCAAAGAACAGATTTGAATGGTAGCAAAAGGAAAAAGAAAAGACAGAAAACAGGCAAGGAGTAAGAACATTCTAAAAACAACCAACAAAGTTTTAGGGTCTCAGAATCCCTCTCTGGCTTACGGCTCTTCACACCTTAATTCCTGCAGACGGAAAGTGAACACGGACTCCACACATCTCGCAGTCCTTTCCTCTCTCCTGTCCACTTGGAGTAAACTGAGGCTGGTGCTTTCTTGAAGGCTATGGGCATAATTATTAATTGGAAATATTCCCAATTAGATTGGGGAACATCTCGTCAAACAAAAAGCCTTAAGGCTGTCATGTGATGTTTAAACATCTACCTGCTCAGTGGCACGGAGACAAACATTCACACAGCAGCCTCCGACACACAGTCCTGCAGGTATTTCTACAGAGTGAGATGGTTTGATGAATGCTCCCCACCTTGTCTTAGACCTCAAGAAATGGGCTGTGCAGAGGTTGGGGTTTTGTTTTAATCTGCCTCAAGTTAGGTTAGGACCTCTGCCAAGAGGGGTCATGCATGACTAGGACTTCGCCTTCATGGTCATATGCATATAATATTAGTTCATTGTGTTTTCTACAGATAGAAAACAGAAAGATTTGCAGCCCAGGGCTTTCAAGCCAATCAGGAACTTGTTCAGTTTATTTTGGTAGTCAGTTTTGTCTCTAATGAACACCCAGGAGAAGGTTTGTTTGGGGGTGGGGACAATTTGTTTTGTCTTGTTCTTTTAATGCAATAGAATACAGCCAATCAGGGTGTCCTAATTGTCAGTAAATAAAAATCAAAATCTGAGGTCAATGCAGGGTTGAGTAGCCTCTGAACCACAGAGCTGTCCTAAAGTGGTAACAGCTAGAGGCAGCTTGGTCTGTCTGTCCATTCTCATAGTTCAACTATTACCGCATATGTAGAGTTTAGGAGGGGAAGACAATTCAACCAAATGAGTGAAGAAAGGAATGAGGAAGGAAGGAGAAGAGGGAAGGAGGAAAGGAAAGGAAAGAAGAGTGGGGAACGGAAGGGAAGGGAGGGGGATGGAAGGAAAGAGAAGGAGGAGAGAAGAGAGGGAGAAGAAGATAGGAAAGGAGGAAAGGGAGGAGGGGCAGGGAGGAAGGAGTCTCTCTCCAATAGCCTAATTCACATATATGTTTACATACGTATGAGTGGCCTACAGCCCAATAGCAAAGATTTTTCCTCCCCAGTTCTAACAAAGTGATCAGAGTCCAGAAGGTGGAGACAAGGTCCTTCCTGCAGTCAGGCTGCTGAGGCTTTAGAGAGGAGACTTCTAGGCCCTAGGCTGTACCAGGACCCTGTGGCGAGCTTATTCAGTCTTCCACAGTACCCCAGGTTATCTTTCAGGAACTGCCCAGCTTTTCTGTGCTGGGGAATAGATAGAGAGCAAAAGAGCAAAAGGCAGGAGGCTCCAGCTGGATCTGCAGAGGACCCAAGGACAGACGGCTGACATAGCCAGCCTGTGGTCTCACGGCAAGAGATATTCAGCCAATTGCCTGCTCTTCTCTCTTGATGATGGTAGCCTAACCCAACTCCTACTTAGCCCTCTCTCTCTCTCTTCTCTCTCTCTCTCTCTCTCTCTCTCTCTTTTCTCTTCTCTCTCTCTCTGCCTTTCTTTTTGTCTTCTTAAACAAATCTTTTAGTTTTGTTTTGTTTTGTTGTTGTTTTGAGGTAGAGTTTCTACATATAGCCCTGGCTGTCCGAGAACTCACCCTGTAGACCAGGCTGTCCTCGAATACAGAGATCTGCCTGCCTCTACCTCACAAGTACTGGCACTAAAGTTGTGCCCTACCATACCTGGCTTAAACAAATCCTTTAATAAACCTTAAAAAAAAGTTTGGATCTTGGCCAAGAGAACATCTATATACAACTTATGGCTGTGTTTGAAAAGCATGAAGACAAGATAGTGTGATTGATGAGAAGATGCTCCATTTTGAACTGGGAGGGTTGGTCTAACCCTAGTGTGTCCAGGTTTCAGTGACTTTGGGCTAATCTGTCAGTTGTCTAGTGTCACTCTTTTGAACTACAATATAAGAGAGTTAGCCTGGGCTACCTTCACAGCCTATGTAATATAAGAGAGTTAGCCTGGGCAACCTTCATAGCCTATTCTGCTTTCATAGTTCTATGATTGATCATCTTGTTTTTAGGTTTTTGTTGTTATTGTTTTAGGCAGGTTTTATTATATAGCAACTGGCTGGCCTGAAATTCCCCTTGGAGACTAGGCTGGCCTCAAACTCATAGAGATCTGACTGCCTCTGCCTTCTGGGTGCTGGGAATAAAGACATGGCCACCAGGACTGGCTGATTCTTTTGTTTTTAAATGAATTCATTTATGACATCAAACAAGAACCAACTTCTCCCCAGCTTCTCTACTTTTTGGTGCTACTGACTGAACCCTTGTGTAGGCTAAGTACCCGCTCTACCACTGAAGAGCTCTCCTGCAGCCCTGTTCTCCTTGGACTCCCCTCTCCCCCGAGCATGCTTGCATCTGCTGTGCTGTGCCTCTGCATCAGCTTCCCTTTTGTGCCCCTGGAATGAGAATTGTGTGTGTGGTAGTTCTCCTTACACAATGTTGCCCACAGTACCACTGAGTCGCACTGGCTTAAATAGGGATTTTTCACTGTGATGACAGTAAAGTAAAATGTACCAGGGACACAGATATCTGAACACCAGACCCTCAGAAATGGTTTCTTGGGATCAGGGCTAAAATGTTGGTTTTAAGAAGATAAATAAGATCTCATCAGGATTGCTCTCTAGTAGAAATGTTAATTAATGACATTGAGAGACTCCTAGGAAAAGCACGTTCCTCTCCTGGCCTGTCACATTCAGGCTATGCTTTGGTCTATTCAAAATACACTGAAATCCAAGTTAAGAAAGAGTTGAAATAGAGGCTAAGGTTTTAGCCCCCAAGAAAACTGATTATATTATTCATTTTTGTTGTGTTTAAATAATCAAACAAAAATCAAACAACAAACAACAAACAAAAATGGGCCAGCAAGGTGGCTCAGTGGGCAAAGGTGCTTGCTTTGGAAACTTGGAGACTTGAATTTGATCCCCAGAACCTACATAAAAGTAGAAAGAGAAAATCAGCTTTGTAAAGTTTTTCACCTACCTTTTCATGAGCACCATAGCAGTTGTATCCCCCCACCACACACACACACACAAATAATTAAAAAAAAAAAGAAATAAAAGAATACTTGTTTATAAACTTCCTTGGTTGACATTGGCATGGTGATGCATGCTTGTAATCCCACCCTTTAGGAGGCAGAGGCAGGAGGACTGCCTCAGTTCCAGACCACCGTGAAGTACATATCAAGTTCCAGGCTAGCTGAGACCACATAGCAAGACCTTGTTTCAAAAAACAAGAATGAATCTTATTTAGGCTTATGGCTCTGTGATTTGCCATAACAAATTCACTAGTATTCAAAATGTGCGGTATGTCTTACAGTTAACATGAAAGTTGGAGGGCTGATGGTGACTCACCTAACAACAAACATGAGTCACTATTACAAATGACAAGTGAGGAGAAAAAGAAAGATGCCTGAGACGAAAGAAAAAAATCAGAATCCCAGACACACTGTCGACTGCTCCAAGTGTTCCTTCAACTCTTCCTGCTGTGAGGCTGGATTTGCCTTTTCAAGCTTTGGCCATCTCTCATCCCCAGTAGCTGGTGTGGCCGATAGTCCCCTGTTTTATGAGTATTTGCAATTGCTGTTACTTGCCTGATTGTAGTCTGAGATTTCTCTGTGCTGTTTTCCCTAAAACAACAAATTCTCCCTTTCAACTTTGTCCTGCTACATGTCAGTGCTTTAACTGGGGCGGCTTTAAGTGTTCGAAAGGAAAGAATCTTGCTTTCCTTGGCTTGACACCTCAAGAAAACAGCAAGAAGAAGAAAGATGAGGGTTGGCAGATCCCTTAGGCCAAGTGCAATTAAAAACAACAACGTATTAACGAGATCGGATCTTTTCTTCCCATAATTCAAGGTTCGGGAGAACAGAAAGCCCATTCATGAGGATGGAGAGTGACACTCGGCCCTCTGAGTGTCTCATTTGAGAACAATAGATGAACTACCATGCTTGTGGGGAGCTGACATGTTTATATTCCTGTATCCGGAGCATCTACTAAATCGTCCCAGCTCTAGTGCCAGCCGGGGACTGACCCCAGGGCTTGAACTCTGGTAGTACTGTAGGATCTATGTGCTGTTGACTTCCAAAGGGTTTACCTCCAAAATTCATTGTAAACATGCAAAGGGTTGTTTAAAAGGGAGGGTTCTGTTAACTCACTTTCAGTGAAATATTTAGCATTTCCAGTAAAACAGGTGAGTTAGTCTCTCCCTCCCTTCCTCCCTCCCTCCTTCCCTCCCTCCCTCCCTCCCTCTCCCTCTCCCCCCCCTCCCCCCCCTCTCTTTCTCTCTCTTTGTGTGTGTGTGTGTAAATCGGTTTCAGAGCCAATGAATGACAAACAGCCATTTTGAGCTCAGCATCTCTATAAATTGGGACTGTAATCTATATACATCTCAAGTGTTCTCTTTCAGTACAGCTACACTGCACTGCAGAGACTGAGGCAGCTGTCAGGGAGGTCAGTCAGGGATGCTCAGACTGCAGGATCATCTGTAGATCTGGCTTGAAAACAGGAAATAAGGAAATACAGAATGGTGTCTTGGGTTGGCACCTCCCAGCCCTCCAATATTCTGGAGTCATTTCCCCAAGGCCTGCCCTTCTCTCTCCACCCCACCCCTTGGCTGAGATTGTCCTGAGTTGTCACCTGCTAAAATGCAAATATCCTCTGAGTGTGGAGCACATACCCACCCCTATAGCAGGACTCCTGTCTGCTGGTTCTATGTTTTAGCCTGGCAGTCACCTAAGAGCAAGTTTGAACAGCATGTAGGGGTGAGAACAACACATCAGGGAAAGGTTGGATGGCATAAGAAGAAGATGCTGATGCAGGGACCAAGCAGAGGATGTTCTCCAAAGTAAGGGCAGAGACCCAGAGAGATAGATGGAGACCCTGCTCCCAGTGCAGTGAGAGCCTTTGGGCTATCAGAGCTACACCAGGATGCCTGCAGCCAAGCAAGAGGAAGAAGCCTCCTGCAAGACACTGATCTTCCCATTCTTATTCACTTCTGGTAATATGTTACAAAACTGAAACTCTGTCCTCATGAAATACTAAGTTCCTCTCTTCCATGGCTCGGTCTTCAGCCCGCTGACTTTGTATCTCTATGAAACGGACTTAACAATTCTAGGAACCTCATGTGAGTGGAACCATCCAGCGCCTGCCCTCTGGTGACATCAATACAGCCTTTCCCAGGTTCACCCACGGTGCAGCATGTGTCAGAGCCTCATTCCTTTTTATGGCTAGTGTTTAATGAGTACAGAGTCTCATCTGGGGACAGCAAGAGGGTTCCAGAGCTGGATGATGGTGACAATTACACAACAATGTGCTCACTGCCATGAAGTCGCACATTTGAAAAGGATTAAAATGGTGAATTTTATGTGTCTTTTGTTCAATGAATAGTAAAGAAAAAGAAATGTTCTTGCTTATACAGTCCTTGGAAGATACACAGCTTATGAGTATTAACTGTTTTAACTGAATGTGAGATAAGAATGTATCTAAGCTATAAATAAAGGAGATAGATACAAAGGAAACATAAGTTGCTCCCTTCCATGTGTCCAAGTGGCTGCTTGGACATGTGGCTTTATAATCCCCAGTACTTCAGAATGGGACAGTGTTTAGTTTTTATGAGTGATTCCATTAAACTAGGTTAAAAGGGCTAAATGCACGCATGTGCAAACACACACACACACACACACACACACACACACACACACATGCACGCACACTCAGTATACACTCACAGACCTATATACATTAATAAAAATAAACCTTCAAACAAATGAAATGAGGTCATTAAGGCCAACTTAATCCAGTATTTCTGTTGTCTTTACATGAAGAGAAACTTTGGACATGAGCACAGATAGAAAACCATGTGATGATAAAGAGAGAAGGGACCATCTCTGGGTCCTGAAAAGAATTCTTAGATAGACCCCATCTTGCCAACATCTTAATCTCAGAGTTCTAGCCTTCAGACTATGGGATAATAAATTATTGCTGTTTAGGCGTGTGGTATTTTCCTACAACAACTGTTACAAATAAATACATTGCCATTTTCTTTATTTATACACCTTTACTTTATTCAGCAACGTTTGAGGTGGGGAGTGCATGAATCCACGCAGATACTGTGGAGGCCAGAGGCTAACAAGGGTATTTTCCTCAATTGTATCTCTACCATATTTTACAAGACAGGGTCTCTCGCCAAATCTGGAGCTCACCATTTCAGTTAGACTGGCTGGGTGGCAAGCTTCTGGGATCTGCTTGTCTCTGCTTCTCAGTATTTGGGTCACAGATATGCACTGCCATGCCTGACTTTTACATGGGAGCTGGGGATCAGAACTCAGGTCCTAGAGCTTGCACAGTAAGCACTTTACCCACTGAGCTCTCACCCTAGCCCCTCAACAAACCTTTATGATGCACGTTCTTCTAAACATTTTACAAATAAAATCTAATCCTTACAATGGCCGTGGGAGGCGGAGGTCACTCTCATTCACATTGAACAGGATGGGGGCTAAGCACAAGGAGATCAAGTAGTTTGCCCATGGGCTCATACTTAATCATTGACAGAGCTGGGATTTGAACCAGCGCAGGCCTGCTTAAGACTTCTGTCTCCTATGATTTAACAAGGATCTAAGTTGCAGAAACAGGCTGAAACCTGTCTCCATGGTGTTGTGTGCATGTACTTTTACAACAAAATGCTACACTGTCCCCTATGCCAGAAAGATAGAAATCAGATTTCATAATGCTTTGCTGGATGTTCAAGCTTCATATGAAGAGTAACAATCCAAGATTCTTGCAAAGTATCTGCTGGTCCATGAGGGGACACTGAGAAGTCCAGGTTTTGGGTGGAGTCTTCCCCTCTTACCTAGCAGCATTCCGTGGAGATATGAGAAGGCTAACATTGTCTTGGGCCAATACAGAAAACTTCTAGTTGCATAGAACTTTAATTATTGCACTGGAGAGCAGTGCTTTGAGGCTACAAGCACACTGTGGTGGTAGTGGTGGGGGGCGGGCAAAGGGACTTTGCTGTGTCTTCAGCTGTCAGGGAGATGACACTGTGGTGTTCAGCTGCTTCAGTTCAAAATCAACCTTCTGTAAAACCAACAGGAGAGCCACACATAGGGATTCTTGTTCTAGACCATGAGTAAACTAAGGAAAGAGGGGGCTCTCAGTCTCTGGTCAGGACATGCAAGCATTTCAAACCCTGGTATTGTCTCAGCAGCATTTTCCACAAGAATCATGAGAAGCTGCCCCAAAGTTCAGTGGGGACTTAATTCCTTCCTAATTATTAAATGGAAGGAAAGTACACATGTCTGACCTGCTGAACATGCCGCTTCAACCTTGCTAGCCCCGTGCAGCAAAGCTCCCCACGCCCTTTAGTTTCATCGTGAAGCCTTTGTTTGCAGTCCCTCCTTACTCAGAGTCATGTGTGCGGGAGCCAGAAACACACCTCTTTCCTTTATTCTCATCTTGCTGACTCATATGTAGCTTTTATGGAGGTGACCATGAGAGGCCGAGGCAGGGCATGGGAGGCCAAGATGGTGCCAGCAAAAGTTTGGACTTTAATGAATCAACATTCTTAGCGATTAAAAAGATAGACTAAAGGGAGGGACATTCTCATGCTACAGGCATTCGGTGGCCTTTCCACATCCCTGAAGTGCTGGCCCTAGCTATGCAGTGAATGTCCTGGGAAGGTCAGTGACAACCTGCTCAAGTCTGGATGAAACATGCAGAGCAAGATCCTCTTACCAAGAAGGGGTGCCTGCCACCCCTTAAGCATGGCATCTTTATAAGGATCAATGTGGTTTTCTGGCTTGTTCAGATAGGAGGTGTTGGCATTTCTTTCCCACTTTATCTCTGGTATTTCTAAACAGGCCTTAGTCCCAAGATTTCTCCTGCAGAGACATCCTAGGCAAGTTTGCTGGCAAGTCTCTTCTGTTGTTCCAGGAGCCAGCTCTGGCCCAGGTGTGCTAACAGGGACATGAGTTGCAAGGAGCCATCCGAGAACAAAAGAAGAGAGACATTATGAAACGTGATTTCTGCCTGGGATGTGCCAGATAGGAAGGAAACACCTTTGTCAGGAAGCAGGTCTCAGCCTGAGTGTCGGTGTCCAAGAAGAGGATGCCAGGATGTTAGCACTGGTGGCTGCGATGCTGGGGTAGGTGGGAGGCTGGCATAGAAGGATGCTCAAGGATTTCTCAATGAGACTGCCTGGTTCCAGGGAAACAACAGGATGCAGACATGTCTCAGTGACAGCTGTCAGGACCTGGCAAGCTCAGGGTAGGGACATGGTCACTCCTGAAGCAGGCTATCCCACTTCAGGTAGATGGAAGAAACAGGGTGGCATTGGCCCACTTCAGGCACGAGAAAGCTCTTTAAGAAGCCAGTTGAAGAGATTGCATAAGCAGCTGAGAGAGACATTGCTGCAATTCAGATCTTTGTAGTCTTGAGATTATCTTTGGAGATGTGGCTAGAAAAACTCAGTTCTAAGTCAGCTCAAGGCAAGATTTGGGTTCCTCTGGGTGGTTTAACCCAAATGGCGAGCTGTGGAGAATTCTTACCGTCTGTGCCATGCCAGTGGTCAAAGGAAACACTGCCATCCTAGCCTCTTTCCCACCCCTCCTGTCACACCAAAGTTCCTTATCACTTTCACATAACTTTATACTATGACCACACATAGCTTTATACTCCTTCAGGTCCCAAGTAACTCGCATAACGACATTGTTAGATTATCATTTGCAGCTAAGTCAGGCCATACCTGTCCTGCAGGATTTCTAGGCAAAAATGATTTGCTCAAAGAAACTGTCCGTTTCTTGAATGCCTTGGTGACTCCAGAGAGATTGACAAAGAGCAGAGATAGGAAAGGAAAATATTTGCAAAAGCGAATCAGAGTCCCTGCTCTCTCCTCAGCACCACCCTTCGTCTTCCTTGAGAAATTCTCAAGACTTGTTTGAGTTGAGAACTCAGTCCATACCTTTACATGGTCGCTGTGTTTATAACTGGATGTTCGTTTCATTCTCCATCAAAGAACCAATTTATTCATATGGAGCCCATTCCACAGGAAGATTATCAGCTTGCATTTACCTTTGATCAGAAAGAGTTTCAATCCATCACAGGCCACAGGACAATTCACTGGAAGAAGTGTGCTATGGTGCATGCCGCTCTTTCTGAAAGGAACGTGCACACTTTCTGATTATTAGCTCACTACACTGGGCTCAACTAGAGATCATAAAAAAGTCTTCTATCCAGCTATTCTTTAAAAAAAAAAAAAAAGCTGATATTGATGAAAGTGTCTACATAGTTTCTCACCCCCACTAACTCGTGTTGGTTAAATTATGCTGATGGCTTGCAGAACTGAATTAGGAACTAGGAATGCCAGAAACCCACTCGAGGCTGAAAAAGCAACAGAGTTAGAATAACTGTGGTCACCAAAGAATGAAGTCAAGAAAATGCTCTGGGTTCATGGAGTGATTCGGAGAGAAAGTAGGAAGAATTCTGTGGTCATGTGGTAAAAAGAATATCAAGAGATCTCAATGGGGCGGTCCAGCTCTCGTGACTATTGTACCCACACTGTGTGTGTGTGTGTGTGTGTGTGTGTGTGTGTGTGTATGTGTGTGTGTGTGTGTGTGTGTGTGTGTGTGAGACTCTAGGGAACTCACTCTGGGCTCTGTACATAGAATGAGATGCTGGGTTGGCTGGTGTCCAAGACCCCTTCCGTGACTGCTAATCTGTGAAACAGGTTATAGTCGTCTGTGGTGTGTTGGTTTGGGGCAGTGATGCATTTTTTTGTTTATAAGTGATTTAACTAAATTAAAATTTGTACTGCATTAGAATGCTTGGGATTTTTTTTAGTGGCTTTTCTAATCCCTATATTCAATTTGGTTAACCAGACTGCTTAAATAGTTTCAAACTAAAAACCTCTAGTTGGAGCTAATGCCAGGGGGAGGTTATCAGAGCCAACTGTCAAAATAGTGGGAGGGATACTGGAGTCAAAGAAAAGAATGAACGTACAAGGCTCAATCTAGCTAGGGAACTAGAATACCAAGAAAGGAGAAAATATATATTCATAATTTAAAAACAAGTCTTTGGTTTAGAAAATAAAGAAAATAGAATAATAAAAGTGAACACTTCTGAAGCTCAAGAAATAAGGTCATAGAACATAAAATCAGCCTTGACATTTCATGGCCATAAGCAGGCAAAGTCCACTTCAGTAAAGGCAGGCTCATTGTATACAGCAGCTGACACAGTGGTCTGATTTAGCCACAGTTTTGTGCCCACTGCGGCCTCCAGATATTAAATGGGGCCAGGTGTGAAGGTGCACACCTGTAATCTCAGCACACAGGAGGCTGAGGTAGGAGAATGTGGAGTCCAAGCCAACCTGAGTGATATAGGGAGACCTATTCTGGAAATAAAAAGAATGTTCCAGAAGTAAATACTTATGCAGTTTTAAATTGTACTGTTCTGAGTAGCATGATGAAATCTCCCAGTCCCACCCTGTCCCACTCCAGATCTGAGTCATCTCCTTGTCTACCATATCCATGCTATGTATGCTACCCACCCATTACTCACTTAGCACTCACCTCGGTTATCAGCCTGAACATTACACACTATTACAGTGCTTGTTTTACTTAAGAGGACCCCAAAGTCCAAGAGATTCAATGCTGGCAATTCAGATGCATGGTAGGGAAGCTGAAAAGTGCTCCCATTGAGTAAAAAGAGAAAAGTGTTGTAAGGGGCCAGGTGTGGAGGTACACACTTGTAAATGCAGCACTTGAGAAGCTTACGCAGGAGGATCGAAGGTTCCAGGTTACCCTCAGCTACAAGTGAATTTGAGACTAGCCTGAGTTCCGTGAGATCCCATGTCAGAGAAAGAAAAGAAAGATAGAAGGGGAGGAGCGAGGGAAGGAGGGAAGAAGAGATACTACATTCCCATGCCTTCTGTCACAGTATATAATTCTTTATTTTATCATTTATTATTGTTAATCTCTTCCTGTGGAGTCCAAGCCAACTTGAGTGATATAGGGAGACCTAGTCTGGAAATAAAAAGAATGTTCCAGAAGTAAATACTTATGAAGTTTTAAATTGTACTGTTCTGAGAAGCATGATAAAATCTCCCAGTCCCACTCTGTCCCACTCCAGACCTGTGCTAATAGCTTCATGTTATAAACTAAGCTTGAACTGTAGGCATATACAGCAAAAAAAAAAAAAATCATTTATGGATAGGGCTTAGTAGTATTCAATGTTTTGGGTATTAATTGGGGTTCTTGCAGTATATCTTCTGTGTGTGTGTGTGGTGTGTGTGTGTGTGTGTGTACACTGGGGGAATACTATGGAAACATCAATTTTGAATATTGTATGCATCATATTTTCATACATGCATACATCTATGTTTATATATTATCAGGGAACATGGGGCTCTGTATATCCCTCTTATGGATGGTGAGGGAGTCACCTCTTCAATGTGACAGCTGACAACAATTGAGCTCTGAGACAATCCTACCTATTTGGAACATAACCTCTGTCCCCAAAAGAAAGCAAATAAAAAATATAGTTGAGCAGACAATGGGTGCCATGAAGTCTGTATTCCCAATGTAATGAACATTATTTGTAAGAAAATCTGTACACAAAATCCAGCAATAATAGTTTCTATGTATCATTCAGTTTAAATTGGATTTTTTTTTTTTTTAAAATCAAGTTAGTTCAATTTAATATCCCTTTCCTAATAGGAAGATGTGATCTGTCCCAATATATCTGTGAGGAAAGGACCAAAGAGAACATCGTGAGGGAGGAAAAACATCCTAACCACAGAGAATAGAATTCTACAACTAGTATTTAGTGCTGGGGAAAACATCTAAGTGCCTCATTATACTTAAGGACCCTATTGCACCTCGGCTCACTGCAACTGATAATTTATAGTGTGTCTTTAAGAAAATGGTACTCTACATATTTTATTTATAAGGGAAAAAACCAAATGTCAGGAGGATTTCCTTCCTGGATAGTTTATGTTATGGTGCCAGGGATGGAACTCAGGGCTTCCAGCAGGCTAAACACACATTCTACCACCGAGCCACACCCAGCCCAGGATCTTATTTTATAAGCTTGGCTGCTTCTTCATGGCTATCCAGGAAACCAGGCTACCGAGACAGCACTTCTCCTCTGAGGGTTCGGTGGGGCCAAGTTATACTCCGCGTGTAAACATGGAAGGCAGAGGTTAATGGGCACCGCTTCAGCAAAGGCTTTAGTATGGAGCTCTTTGCAGGGTGGCCTGGTAGCAATGTGCCTCTATATCATGTTTCTTTCCTTCCTAGTCAGGCCCCCTGGGGAGCATGACAGATAAGCATAGGACCAGGTACATAATCTCCCTGGTGAATTAGATGACAAGGTCAAGTTGAATTCTATTTAAACATTTATCTATCTATCTATCTATCTATCTATCTATCTATCTATCTATCTATCTATCTAATGTAAGTGTGTACATGAAAGTCTGTGCATGCCACATATTCATGTAGAGGTCAAAGGAAAACTCTGGGGAGTCAGTACTCTCCTTCCACCATGTGGGTTCTGGGAAGGAACTCAGGCTGTCAAACAAAGCTTTGCAGCAAGTGAGTGCCTTAGTTTGATAATAGGGAGTCTGAAGCAGCTCTTTGCCTCTCAGCCATACTGTCTCTCCCTTGTTAATCTGCCAGGAGAGAGAATTCTGCCTTGGCCACCATCTCTGGTCAAAGCCAATGTCCAGTAGAAAGCTGGTAAAGGGAACCCTCCCTGGTGCAGACAGATCTCTGGGCGGCCTCGAGAGGTGACAGCTGCCGCAGTGCACATCTGTACCTTTCCAGTGACTCACCTACATGTGAGGAGAAATTATTCCTCAAAATGTACGGAGCTGGAACGCCAATGGGATTGAGCTTTGTGTGAAATGCTGACTCACTGGGATGCATGGAGCCAGAAGTTTATGCAATTGCTCTTTTATCTCCGGAAGATCTTTAGTAATTGCGGGCACTCCCCTTATTTCAATAGCTTCAGAGAGGGACTGTTGACACCTTAGATTAAGCCAGTGGATACTTGCCACCCTTTTCCATTCATAAAGTCAAAGAACTAGGAGGTACTGAAATTAAGGACTGGACTCAAAATTTTTTAAGCTTAAAATATTCATAGTCTTCTATTTTTTTTTAAAATCCATTTTTGTTTGTTTTTAATTCTCTTCGTGTATGTATGCACTTGTGCTTGAGTGCTCGAAAGGTGTCCCATCTTTCTGGAGCTGGAACGGCAGCTGGACAACCTCTGCTAACTAAGTCCCTCCAAGAGCTACAACTATAGTGTCCTCAGAGTGCTGAGACATGCTGTGAACAGATGAATGGTGAAAATGCACGTCTCCCTCACTTGCCTGTATCATTTTCTCATGGGGCACTCAGCAGACACAGTATAGGCAAATTCAAAGAGTCAACTTCATGGTTAATGTTTTCCCCTCAGATAAAGCATAAAATGTGTGATAGACCTCAGAGAGGAAGCTGTCTACCAGAAAACACAATGAAAACATGGCAACAGCCAAAATAGTAACTAGGTCCTCACGATGAACAAAACCCAAATGTTAAACATTAAGTCAAAAGAGGCAGTTGGCCCTAATCCCCAAAGCAGAATCTTAGATTTTTATGAAGAAATTATATGATTTCTCCACTCTGTGAAATGCTAAAAAGAAATGTGCCTGGATTGGACAAGCAGAGTGGGTGGACTGAGTTCTTTAGTGAATCAGGCAGAAGTGGAATTGACTCCACATTTGTAACCCTTTAAATGCTGGGAGGAATACAGCAAAACCATTGAAGGCAGCATGTTGGTGGCGTTAATGATCAATTGGAAGTGAAGGGAAAATTTCAGAAGTATGCCTGGCCTCAGGGAAGAATGGGTCTTCATTTAACTACCCATGTGACATGTTTCAGGTGAGGCATTGAAGTTTCTCCGAGCTCTGGGAGACTCAGAGGCAATTTCTTTGACCATATCTCATTCTCTACGCACGTGCATGTGTATACACACACACACACACACACACACACACACAAAACACACACACACACACACACACACACACACACACACACACACACGAGAGAGAGAGAGAGAGAGAGAGAGAGAGAGAGAGAGAGAGAGACTGATTTTACCTAAAGTGGGAACACAGCCATCAACAATCATTGTTCATGAAGCTAGGCAGTGGGTTATAGCTCTGTTTCCAGGGATGGTACCAGATCTGACCCCAGCTGGATGAAAATCTATAAAACAACAAAACAACATTGGACAGGCAAGAGACCATACAGATCACAGGACTGAGACCTTCAGGAGCAGCAGCAAGCAAAGAAACCCTGTGGGCCACCTTGGCTGCCAGGACTGCTATCTGGGAAGGAGGAGCTCACAAAGAGTATGCAAGTCTTACTGAACAAGGTGATGTAGATTGGAGTTCTGAGAGGCTGATGAGACACAGTTTTTCATGAGGAACAAGAGTTCTAGAACTATTGTCTGCATTCTTTAGTTTGTGACTGGATGGTAAACCCAGCAGCCATAGAATGACCCTACCCAAGGCAAACCCCACTGGGAAGAGCTTAGTTCTCAGGAGTTCTAAGATAGGCAATCCACAGAGCTCAGACAATCTAGGAGATGTCTGTTTGTTTGTTTGTTTGTATTTTGAGGAAATTGGCCAATGCTGGTCTTGAACTCACTATGTAACTATAAGGCTGGCTTTGAATGCTGGTCCTCCTGTCTCTACTCCCTAAAATGTTGGATTTACAGGTATATATCGCCATGCCTGGCTAAATACAGTCCTCTTCAAACATCTAGGTTATTCAATTAGAGACTTCAGAAAGACCATGTCTTAAAACTAGAGCTAACTTGGGGCCAGCCAGATGGCTCAATGGTTAAAGGTGCTTGCTGCTAAGCATGGCCATCTGAGTCTGAGCCCCAGAATCCACAAGCTGAAATAAGAGAACCAATTCCCTAAAGTTGTGTTCTGACCTCCACATACATGGCAGTGGCAATGGCTGAAAATACACATACACATAGACAGACAGACAGACACACACACACACTCTGAACTAAATGAACTATAGTTAAGATTGTTCTATGGCTACCTAAGAAAAAATTCTTAAAGTCCTGTAGAGGACCAAACTGATCACAAAATATTTCAATAGCTTCTCTCCTAACCCTTACAACACGCTGAAGGAAGATACTTAAGATAAAACATCATGATATCCAGTATCCCATAAAACATTACTAGACTTGAAGAAGCAGGACCTAAAAATACAATAAAAGTCAATAGCAACAGCCCTAAAAGTGGTGGAGGAGGTAAGACTATCAGACGCGAGCTGCAAGTCATTGCAAATGCATGCCAGGCTTTATGATGACGCTGAAGACATGTTAAAGAACTGAATAAGCATTTTCGAACTGGAAAACAGAACACATAACATGGAGAATCTGCTTGATAGGATTAATAACACTTTAGATGATACAATGTCAGAGCAGAAAACTCAAGGTCATTATTACAGAATTAATGAACAGCAAAGAAGAGGGCTAGGGATGTACCTCTGTGGAAGTGCACACCCTTAGCATGCATGAGCCCCTCTTCCAAACCACAGATAAACTAACAAATAAATAAATAGAAACCCAGAAGAAAAACATGAAAAAAATAAGGAAAGACTTTGGGTCTTATGTGACAATACAAAGTGACCTTACATGAATATTAAGTATTCTAACATGAATATCAAGTAGACTGCCAAGAATATTAATTAGTCTAACATAAATATTAACAAATCTAATGGTATATGGCTTAATGCCCTTTTCAAAAGGACAGAAATAATATGAATAAAAGATACCAGATACAAGTTGCAAACCTATAAAAATCACAGCACTCAGGAGGTAGAGGTAGGAGGATCAGAAGTACAAGGCCAATCTCAAACACAAAACAAAAACAAAAAAAGAAAGAAGGAAATAAAAGCCAATTTACCACATAAGTTGGAGGAAAGGGACAAACAACTCAGGCATCTTATACTGATAACTTTTTTTTATTGTCAAAGAGAATCATCTGAGAAGAGGAAACCAATTGAGGAACTGCCTCCATCAGATTGGCCATGGGAACGTCTGTGGGGAATATCTTGATTGATGATTGATGTGTAATGGCTCTGCCTACTGTGGGAGGCATCATCCCTAGGCAGGTGGACCTATGCTAAGAAGAAAGCAGGCTGGCATGCTGAAGAAAATAAACCCAGTGAGCTGCATTTCTCCCAGTTTTCTGCCCTGACTTCCTTCAGTGATGGATTGGGACCTGGAAGCATAAGATGAAATAACCTCTTTCCTTTCCTAATTTGTTTTTGTTTAGTGTGTTTTATTATAGCAACAGAAAGCAAATTAGAAAACACCTCTACCACCTGAAAATTCAAAGGTTCTATGTATCCTAAGATAAACTCGAAGGAATCGTCATCAAGGCATATTATAATCAATTTGCCAAATAAAGAAGTTATAAAGAGAATATTTCAAAGCATCCTGAGAAAAGAGACACATTATAATATGGAAAAGACAAGTGGCTTCTGCCTTGTGTTCAGAAACCATGCAAGCCAGATGAGTTTTAATGCTGAAAGAAAAAGATACCCAGTAAAAATATCTCTGAAATAGAAAGGTGCAATAGGAACCAAGAGATAAACAGCAAGATACCCATCCCCAACAGACCAATATTGCCGGAGGTATTTAGTCAGTATTGTTTACAGGAACACGAGTTGCGGTTACTTACTGGAGCATGGGCAACTTGCCAGTGGCTACACTACTGAAGAAAATGGCTTCTGTAACCATTAATTGATGATGTTAATGCCACTCAGGGAGCGTTGGGGCTGCATGAGCCCTTCTCTCATCCATGGTGGGATGCTGATGGGCCCTGCTCCAGGTAGGTCTTGTGCAGGGAGTCACAGTCACTGTGAATCCATGAGTGGTCCTTCTTTGTCTAGGAGTTTCTCATTAGTGATTCAACCTTGCTTGCTATGAGTCTATTCAGATTGTTGATTTCTTCTTGGCTCATTGTCGGTAGACTGTGTGTCTAGGTTATCTACGTCACATAAAAGTATTTCTCATAGTCTCTTACAACAACATTCCCTCCTCCCCCAATCTTTTCCATTAAGTCGGGAATAACAGCTTCTAATGTCACTAATTTGTGTGTGTGTGTGTGTGTGTGTGTGTGTGTGTGAAGAGAGAGAGAGAGAGAGAGAGAGAGAGAGAGAGAGAGAGAGAGCTAACACTTAACTAAAGGTCTTGTCAAACTTTTTCAGGAGCTGTCTTTTTGTTCTGCTAATATTTCCTATTGTTTTCTCACTCCTTGTTCTGCTTTGGCCTTTTCTTAGTTCTGGTTCACTAGATCCGTCCTTTCCTAAACTCCTAATGTATGCGCTTAGGTTACTGACTGAGGTCTTTCCTCTTTTTCAATATAGATTTTGCCTAGAAATCCCCATCGCATACAGTTTCTACTACATTCATAAACTTCAGCACCACCCCCTTTGGCCCTTTGGTTATTTAATGGTATGCTAATTACCTCCAATTTTTCTGCTTTCCTTTTGGATTTATTGAGACTTGTTTTCTGATCTTGAGCATGCTATACCCTTGAGAGCATTTATTTCTTAAACTCTTTGAAGAGTGTGTACTCCGCAGTCATTGGACGGAGTGCTATACGCTTGTCTGTTAGAGTTAATTGGTTTATAGGGCTGTTCGAGTCTCCCGTTTCCTTATTGGTTTTTCTGTCTGTTTTTACTGTTACTGAAAGCTCGCTGCTGACGTGTCTAAGGACTCTCACAGTCCTTTGATTGTTGCCTTTCATTCTGTCTATTTTGCTTTATTTGTCTTGGGTCTCCACTGTAGTCACATAAATGTCTAGAATCATTATTTTCCCCCCTTGGGTTGAGCTTTTATCAAAATGCACTGGCGTATGTTCTATAAACTTTGGTCTTTACAAAATTGACATTATCTACTAACAAAGCCTCCCAGTTCTCTCTACTCTCTGCATGACATATGATCTTCAGTCTGTTTATTCTGAAACACTCCATGTTTTCATCTGTGATTTTCTGCAGACATGTAGTGATGACCGGAGGAAAGCCATTCCGCCAAGCTCAGCCTTTTGACATTGAGCTTTGTCCCCTTCCTCAAAGCAATCCCAGAGCAGGAAAGACTTCTGTTTCTTGCTGTGTGTCTGTCTTGTGTTTTCTGTCCTTCTGCTATTGACTCTTCAAGATCGATTTGCTCTTGGCAGCACAACACTGTTTGACTCCCTCATCTTTCATTGCTGTGCATCTTTAAGTTGCTCTTTCCTGTAACTAATCTGGAATTTACTGTTAACATCTGATGCTTGTAACAACCTCATTTGCATAGAGACAACTTGGTTTTCCAAGTATAAACACATCCGGCCCCTCCACATTTCCTTCTCTTACCTCTTCTGATAGTTAAAGCCACACGTCATGTCTTTAGACCTGGTGTGTCTGTAGGTTGATTTAAACAGTGGCTTCATGTATTTGCCTGTTTAACGACATAGAAAATAGAGCAGTTACTTTACAAAAGGACAACCACCAGGGATGTTATCTCATCTGTGAAGTCACCTTTATCCTGTTTTCCATGTCGCTTTGGGTTGTGTCTGGTGTCATTTCCTCCCCACATGAAGGAGGCTACTGGACATTTCTTAGTGATCTGTGAAATGTAGGAAATTATTTATTGGATGAGGCGCTGCTTTCTCTTTATTTTAAAAAATGATTTTCTAGAAATGGGGTTTAGGGTTGAGTTTCCTTTTCTTCTTCCTTTTTCCTCCTTTTTTTCTTTTAGAACTTTAAATCTGTCTGTCTTCCCCATGCCTCCTGGCCCCTGGAGCTTCTGATGAGAAATCAGGTGATCTTACTGGAAGTCCTGGGAACAAGTCACTTCTTTCTCACGGCTGCCTGTGGCTTTGAGTTTATTCTGCTCAGGGTTTGAGAATCCTGAGAACTTTAAGGCTCATGTCTTTCATCTACTTGGAGGAGTTAGGGCCATTCTTTCTTACTATTCCTCTTTCTCTTTTCCTATGTGCTGATACATCTGAGGTTATTCCTTGTCTGTTCATTTTTTTCTCCTCATTGCTTTTTATTTCTAGTCTGTACAATGGAGGAATACAGCTGTCGCACCTTCTTGGCCATTGCTTGTTTGTAGTTTGTATCTTCTGTTCTGTTCCTCTCTCTCTCTCTCTCTCTCTTTCCCCCTCCCTCCCTCCCTCTCTCCTCCCTCCTTTCTTTCCTCCCCACCTGGGGTATTGGGCTTAGTTCTGGAATTTTATTTTTACAGATTCTATACCTTTCCTTACTTTATTCTCTTATTATATTATCAAATATCCATCAGTGGTTTGGTTGATGGTTCCTCTGAGCAGACCAAGTGTATTTACCACAGACAATGTGTTCCAGTATCCAATGCAGTATCTAGACTTTCTGTTTTTATTTAGATCAAGTCATTTTGAGTATCATAATGTGGTTACTTGGAAGTCAGACCCTCCCTCTCCTTAAGGAAGGCTGTAGATGACTGTCACTTTTCTGATATCTATAAGGTTAGCCTGGGACCTAATGTAGGGATGACCAAGCCTTTGACAATGTAACATGACCCTGTGATTTACAAATGTGTTGGGCCACATTCATAACTATCCTGGCACATACTTAGTCCCTGGACCATAGATTGAAAGGGAGGACAGTTGTCTCCTTAAACCTTCAGATACACACCAGGAAGCCTAGATAGCCTAAGGGGACTGAAACTCAGTGTCTATACCCAGTCCTTCAGAGAACCACCAGGTTAGCCAAAATGTACTACCAGCATTTTGGGGGAGATAAAGTCTTTACCACTTACACGGTTTCCAACAGGACACCCTAGCAATACAGAAGCCAACAGCAGTGTGGGGGGTGAAGGGTAGAAGAGGGTGGCTGGATCTACACGCATCCTCTTACCAAGATCCAGCAGCCTCTTTCCTCTAGGAGTACTCTCATGACTCATCCTGCTCTCATATAAACCTCAGATCAGGCTCCAGAGCTCTGAAGAAGTCCATTCTGATCACTGTGGTTTTCAGTTTAATGCTTGTTTATCTGGACAGCTGAGTCCTGGGGCTACCAACGCATCTTGTGCAGACTCTGTGTGAGAAGTAGAAGGTCACTGGTCTATGTTAACACAAAGATGCATACTGTAGACTCAGAAGGCAACATATTGAGTGTTGGGCCATTTGCTGATAAAACTAGTGTTCTAAAAATGGGTTAACTCAAAGGAGGATGGAAAAAAAGGAACAGAGAGCAGTTGGGAGAAATGAAAACAAGAAGCCGGTTGTTGTGATGTATGACTAATTTCAGCTACTCAAGAACCAGAGGCAGGAGGATTGAGAGTTCAAGCTCCCTGGGCAGCTTAGTGAAACTCTCATTTCTAATTGATTAAATCATTAAAACAACAGCAACAACAATAAAGAAACAGCTAGCAAGACAAAACATCTAAATGTGGCTGTACCTAATTATATTAAATGCAAATGGTTTAAACATGCTAATCAAAGAGCAACAATTTTTAATCTGGATTTTTTTTTTTTAAATCCAGGTAGTGGGGAGGAGGGACAAAAAAATATCAAGATGAGACATCCATTGACTGGAACAATGGTAGGGAAAGGAGGGGGATCAGTGTAGGGGAAAGTAGGCTCAGAGTAAGGGAATGAGGGAGGAAAAGAATGGCTGCCTGATAGATGGATGCATGTATGGAAACATTGTATTGAATCCCACTAATTTGTGTAATGAACATATTCAATAATGACAAAATCTCAAGTGTATGCTCTTTACAAAAAGCACATTTTAAATATGAAGACACAGAAAAATATAAGTATGTCACCACATATATATATATTATATATGATATATAATATATATAATAATTTGGGCTGGCAAAGTGGGTCAGAGGGTAAAGGTGCCTGTTACCAAACCTAAAAACCTTAACCAAATCTCTAGGATCCACATGGTGGAAGGAGAGAACCAATTCTCATAGTAGTCTTTGGACCTCCACAACCATACAAAAAAATATTAAAAGAGACACTAATAAGTAATAAAAGAAGATAACTCAATTAAAAGTAAGCAAACATCTGACTGGATACTTCTCCAAAGGAAAAAAAAATCAACAATATAGTTTAAGTTTTAATTGTCCTCCTTCTTCATATAGGTCATTTGTTGAAGACCTGATCTTAGCTTGGGGAGATACTGGAAACTTTAGGAGGTAGTGCCTAGTTGGAGGAAGTATATCAGTGAAATGTGCCCTTGAAGGTGTATTTCTCAGTAGCCCCACTGTGGGTCCCCATTTTGTGCCCCCACTGTGTGACCCCCCACAGTGATACACAGACCCAAAGTGATGGACCAAGTGACCATGAACCTCAAATAAACCTTTACTCTTTTTGTTTTCTTGGCTATTTTGCCTCAGTGACAAAAAGCCGATTGACATTGTCAGGAAGGATATACAAAGATGCTTAGAACCTTCAGCCACCAATGAAATACATACTCACTGAACATAGCAATGAACAAAAGGACAAATAATGCCAAGTGACATTGAGAATGGGCATCAGTGAACCCCTCATACACTCCAAAATGAAATCAGAAAATTAAGGTAGTATGTTATTAATGTACACCATGGTGCTTTGAGTAAGAATGGCTTACATATTTGAATACTTGGTCTTAAGGGAGTGGCACTACTTGAGAGGGATTAGGAGGTGTGGCCTTGTTGGAGTGGATGTGGCCTTGTTGGAAGAAATGTGTCACTGAGGTGAGCTTTGAGGTTTCAAAAGATAAAGCCAAGCTCAGTGTTCTCTACCTGCTGCCTGAGGAGCTAGATGTAGAACTCTCAGGTATCTCTCCAGCACCATGTCTGCCTGAGTGCCACTATGCTCCCAGTCATGGACTAAACCTCTGAAACTGTAAGCAAGACCCAATTAAATGCTTTCTTTTATAAAAGTTGCCATGGTCATGATGCCTCTTCACTACAATAGAACACTAACAAAGACATATACCTAACAGGGTATAGTTAGAAAGTATAGTTTTAAATATACTTATATCAACATCCCCAGACCATGAATTATTTATTCAAAAAAGTTTAAAAATATGTACAAATTTTACCTATACACGGAAAACTAGAAACATGGCCAAGGAAAGATCAAATTAAAGGAAGCATTAAACCACATTCATAAATTAAGAAACTCAGTCCATGTATTAAATTATAGATCATAGCACAAAGCAAAATCTCACCAGTGTTTCTTTTAAAAAAATTGATAAGTTGATTCTAAAAATTATAGGGCAAAAATATCTGGACTGGCTAAAACAAATTTGAGAAAGAGGACAAATCAAAGCACTTATGTTATCTGACTTGAAGAGGTGCTATGAAGCTAGAACGAACAAGACTATAGTACTGGCATATAGATCGAGCTTGGAGATGATGGAGGGTGTCCATAAGTAAACTCAGAGTGTGTAAGAACAACAAAACAGTCAGACGTGTGCCAGCCTGAAACCATCGGTTGTAACCGTGCAACCAAAAGGAGAGCGCATTTAGGAAATTCTGTCCAAAGAGGATGTTGTATAATTCAGGCCGCTGGAGTTAACACCAATCAATGATGGAGAATGAATGGTGTGTCCTCTTCACCTACAGTCCACTCTGGAGATAAGCTGACACAATGGAGCCAACGTGGAGTTAAACCTAATAATTATAACAATAACAGCAGCCACTGGTGCTCGTGAGGGTCAGCCAGGCTCCTGGCAACAAGACTATTGCAACAACACTATTGTTTTCCTTGCACTGTCAACCCTGGACGGTAAGTAACTGAGATACGTACTGTTTCCCTTGTCACCCACTACAGATGAGGAAACTGAAGACTTGGAAGGGTGAACAGCTTTCACTATGCTTATACAGTTAATAATCTAAAATAAATAAATAAATAAATAAAAAATAACAGGAAATAAGCCCAAGCTTTCTGGTCCCAGAGCCCTACTTTTAAACTCTTTTCCTGCTTCAAATTACAGTTTGGTATTTTTTCAGCTGCATGTCCTTGGGCAAGTAATAAGATCTCAGAGCCTCTAGCAAAAGACTTGAAGGCAAGAATAATTTAAAGAGGGCTGAGATGAAATAAGATAATCCAAGCTAAAATGACTTAGCAGAGCATTTAAAAATAATAAGATAAATACTAGGTTTCTTTTCTCCTTTTATTTTAGACGTACCTAATAACATATACACAATATAGAACTTGGTGGGGATCAAATGAGAGAATTACATGCAAGCCCCCATCCAAACAAGAAAGCTTAGCTCTGATGCCTATGATAAATGCATTCAAACATGAAGTAGAGCTAATGATGGCCTTCATATAAAACTGCTTGGGGTTGGAGATGTAGCTCAGAGCTTCCTAACATGTATGCAGCCTGAGGTTAATCTTCAAGACTGCAATAAATGAAATTAATTCATTAACAAGAAAATCAAACTGTTAGGACTGCTTTAAATGACTAATTTCCAGCTAGTATCTTAGGATGTGTTGGTACATGACTTTAATCCCAATATTTGACAGGCAGGCACATTTCTATAAGTTTTAGGCCAACTTGGTCTACATAGTAAGTTCTAGGTTAGCCAAGGCTACATAGTCAGATCCTGATTTTTTTTTTTTTTTTTTAAAGGAGCTAGTTTCCGGACACATCTGCTCAATAGAGTTACCTGTGAAACAAAGGTTTCTGGGTCACCCAGTTTACTGTGCTAAAATCTCTGACTAGCACCACAGCCCTGGGATCTAGATCATTCTAGCACACCACAAAGTCTGGGCATGACTTCCAAATGGACACGTTGTCTTTATCAATCTTTAGCAGCCATTTAAGATATTTCACTCAGGCCCACGCCCTCTGCCAGGTCCTAAGATCGATGCTTTGCAGTCAGGGATATCAATTATTTATAATTGGAGACTGTACAGGATGGCGTCCCCTGTGGTACTGTGAACCATCTCCATTTCTCGCTGAAACCCTCTTAATGAATGTCCACTCTCTGACACACTTTTCATTCCTCACCAGTGTCTCCAGAAACAGAAACAACAGGACATACACAGCCACCCTCAGCACTCACAGATCCTGTGTCCTTACATTCAACTGACGGTGGCCCAAAAGCATTTTAAAAATATCCTCAGTACTGAGCACACAGACTTTTCTCTTTGTCACTGTTCCCTAAAAATACAGTATAGCCAAGAATTTATATGATTGTATACTGTTGTGTAAAATTGATCTGGAGAGAATTTAAAATACACAGGAGGATATATTTAAGGGAACTGAGCCTCTACAGGATTTGGTATCTGTGTGAGTTCCAGGAACCGATCCCCTAAGAGTAATTGAATGCATCAATTACAGGAGGAGATCAATGTGTGTGTGAGGGGGCGATGGCCGCAGAGACCTAAAGTAGATAAGGGCAGACAGTTAGGTACTGATACCTGCTGCAACATGGATGACATTTTAAAATATTATGATAAATAAGTCAGTGATGAAAGAAAACATATATTGGTGCTTGTTATGGTGGCACTCACCAAGCTTAGCACTTGGGAGGGGAAGGTGGGAGGATCAGGAGTTTAAGGCTGGAAGACAAGCTTGAGGTAGCAAGAGTCTGTCTTAAACAAAATAAAACCTTCCAAATAAAACAAAACATACGTTGGGTTGAAGAGCTGGCTCAGTTGGCAAGATGCTTGCTCTGTAAGCATCAGGACCTGAGCTGGGATCATCAGCACCCAGATAGAAAGCCGTGGACACTGAAAAGTCAGCTGTAATCAAAGCACTGGGAAGCAGAGACAGAAGGCTTGCCCATGCAGCCAGTCTATGCAGTAAGCGAGCTCTGAGTTCAGCAAAAGTCCCTGGCTTAAAAGAATAAAGAGAACAGTTGGGAAAGATACCCAATGTCCACCTCTGACTCTACACTCACATGTGCATACACACAAAGAAAAGGCCATCTTGTCTGACTCCGCTTATACAAAATGCCTAACACAGGCAAATCCATAAACACATAAGGTAGATTATTGGCCATCTGAAGCCAAGGAGGAGTAGGGAACAGTTAGTAGTAGATCTATGCTTTCCTAATTGGTAAACTATAGTGTACAAACCTGTGAACCTATTAAAAAGTACTGAATCAGATACTTCAAGCAGGTGACTTGCACAGAACTTGTATGTGTCAATACAGCTGGTCATGAATGTATCCTGTAAGTAATATACAAGCATAAAAAAATTTAAAAAATAAAACATACATGCTAAGAGAAAGAAGATAATGAGGTGACAAACATTTCTTGAGTGGCTCAAAAGCAAACATAAAAAGAGAGGAAAGAACAAAGGACATGTTGGACAAAGAAGAAAAAGTAGGTGATGGATTGAGCCCCAAATATCATGTGAACAGTTCAATTACAGTGAAGACTAATTAGATTAGCATCTCTGTTTAAGATAGACTGCTGTCCAGGGAGATGGCTCATCTGGAAACAGTGTTTGCTGACAACGCTGATGGGTGGACTCAATCCTGGGGACTAACACAGTGGAGGGACAGTTTGGACCCCCTCAAGTTATCCTATAATACATACATTGTGCCATGGCAAACCCCCGCCCCCAAAGTAAAAGAGACTAACAAAGTAAATGGATATTATATCCAATTATTTGTGGCTTCTAAGGTACCTTTATAGGGCCACAAAAAAAGATCTCAGGAATTCCAATCGAAGGGAACTGTTGTGGCTTTAATGACACCACAGAGAACAGACTCACCAGTGACAAAGAGACAGACACAGATGGTATCTGAGGCAAGACACTGTAGAAAATCTTTATTCTAATAAAACTGAAATCTTAAAAAATGGAAAATTTTCTTCTAAAACACATCCTTCCAATATTAACATAAGAAGACATAGGGAATGAAAATTATGTTATATTGATTAAAAGACTAAACCATGATGAAAAACTTAAGAAAATTTCAGGTCAGGTTATTTCAACAGTAAGCTTTTCAGGAAATCAATCATTCTAATGAAAATATTTCTCAGAGACAAGACGAGAAGAGATCCAATCATGGCTGGTTTCTTAAAGCCAGCATAGTGACAATACTAAAGCTTGTAAGGAAGCCATGATTCACATAGACAACAAACAGAACATTGGCCAACAAAATCCAGTGTGGAATTTAAAGAACAATTCATTATAACCAAGTCTTGTTTGTTTGTTTGGTTGGTTGGTTTGGTTTGGCTTGGTTTTTTGGCTTTTAGAGATAGGGTTTCTCTGTGTAAGCCTGGTTGTCCTGGAACTCACTCTGTAGACCAGGCTGGCCTTGAACTAAGAAATCTACCTGCCTCTGCCACCCAAGTGCTGGGATTAAAGGCATGCACCACCACTGCCTGGTTTGGTTGGTTTTTTAAAGATGTATTTATTTTTATTTTATGTGGTTGAGTGTTTGTCTGCATGTGTATATGTGCACCACATGCATGCAAGCCAGAGGAGGGCATCAGATCCCCAAAACTGGAGTTACAGACAATTGTGAGCCACCACATGGGGGCTGGAAACAGAACCCTGGTCCTCTACAAGAGCAGCCAGTATTCCTAACCACTGAGCCATCCTTGTAGTTCCCACCCACCCCAACCACCACTGATTCCCAAGTCTTGTTAATCCCAGGAACTAGAAAGTTGATTTGCAACTTGAAAGTTAAATAATCTAATTAACAAACAAACAGTATGAAGATGAAAATCCATTTGATTACCTAAGAGATAGCCAAGCATCATTTGATAAAATCTATTCACAGTTTAAAATTAAGGACACTTCTTTAATCTCATAAAGGATGCATTGAAGAAGAAAAGAAAAAATTCAGGAGATTGTATTTAATGGTGAAATATTGAAAGTTTTCTATTTACAAGGAGATCTGCTTTATCTGCCCCAGGCAGAATTATACTAGAAGTTCCAGCCTCTGTAACAAGTTGAGAGAGAGAGAGAGAGAAAGAGAGAGAGAGAGAGAGAGAGAGAGAGAGAGAGGAGAGGGAGGGAGGGAGGGAGGGAGGGAGGGAGAGAGAGAGAGAGAGAGAGAGAGAGAGAGAGAGAGAGAGAGAGAGACATACAGATAAGAAAAAAAATGAAAATTCCATTGCCCACATATGGTGGATTGCAACATGTAAAATCCAAGATAATCCAACTACTAAAATATGTGAGCTTGGATTACTTGGTACAGGTCAAGCCACAAAAGCATCTGTTGTATTTCTATACAGTAGACATAAATAAGAAAACACAGTTTATTTTTTATCAGCACTGGAGACTGAACTTAAGGTGTCATGTATGCTAGGCAATTCCCCAACCACTGAGCTGTATGTATCCCACACCTCTTCGTACTTTCAGGGTTAAGACAGAGTTTTACTAAGTTACCCAGACTGGCCTTCAAATCTCTCTGTAGCCAAAAAGGTCTGAAATTGGAATCCTCCTGCCTCAGCCTCCCAAGTAGCTGAGATTAGAGGCCTGCGTCATCAGGCTCTGCTAAACACAAATTTTAAAACTACACCTGCACAATAGGAAAGAAACCAATCTCAAAGAAAAGAAAGCTGACAAAAGAAGTGGCCAGGCTGTACGGAGAAAACCCCAGGATTTCACTTTGAGAAATTAAACACCTTGGATAAGTGGGGCATACCATATATATTCACAGACTTGTAAACTCAGCATTTTAAACATGGTGGTTCTTCCCAAACTGATCTTTAGAGTTAGTGCAGCTCCTAATCAGTAAGGTAGATGATTCTTAGTTTTCCAGTCTTCTATTGTTCACCGTGAATACTCATGGATGCAGTCTACAGAAGGAAAGCTCCTTGAGGTTTTCTGGTGCTGGGGATGGAGACGGAGCCTTGGGTGTGCTATAGCCTCCCTTCCCCTCACCCCGTGCTACAGTCCAGCTTATAATATTTCAGGAGCCCCAAAAGTTTGGGAATCAATACTCTACCAGTTTATCATGTACACTTCAGATATAGTTCCTTCTGACCATCAGGTTACCTACGTGGTGTCTTTATGTTTCTTGTTTTAAAAAGTTAGCTAATTCTTTCAATTGAACCAACTTTGTAAATTTATTAATTTCAGTTTTTAATCTTATCAACTTTTGCTTTTATCCTTACCAGTTTTTCTTTTTCTTCCCCTTGATGACGCTCCTACTTATTAGTCACATACTTAAGTTTTATTAACACAGGTGTTTACTATCCTCAGTTTCCTTTTGGCTCTGCTTAACCGCACTGCTGAGGTTCTAAAATACTTGTTTTCTAGTAAATTTAAAGGATCATTTCATGTTTCTCCTTTGATCCTGGAGCTCTTTGATAATATATTTTCAAGAATAGAAGCTTCCTTTTCTTTTATCTTTCTCCATCCCTTTTGCATTATTGCAAAATTGGAAGTAACAGGATTTGAAAGCATGAAGTTTTCCTGCTGATCTGTGGGCACTTGCAAGCTTGATTTGCGCAGTTCCATGCCAAGTTTGTGATGGGTCCATTGGGGCTTGATGTCCTCTGATATCGCTTCCAGTTCTAAGTGTCTATTATCATGCACATGCAGATGGGGGAAAATCTGCTTTAATGATTGCTTCTCCCTTTGGGAAGATTTTATGCTTGCTGAGGAAACCAATGTCTCCATACCCTGACTCACACCTCGCCTGGCTGCAGGGCAGACTGGAGTGACTTCAATTCGGGATGAAACTTCTTAAAGGAGGTGAGTTAAGACAAAGTACAGGTGGCAAGAGCTGGAGACTCCAACCCCAATTCTAGCTGCCACCAAGCATAGCCATCTGGTTCCAGGGCTCCTGCCTGGTGCCATTCTATCCCACCACAGGTCGGTTGTGTTCTGGTGTATGAAGAGTGGATACCATATATCTACCCAACCATGCAGCAAGGGCTGCCACTCAATCTCACTCCTGCACTGGTACCATGGAGGTACCCTGGTCAGTGCCTTGTTGGTCTGTAGCTGGGACACTGCTGCCATTTTCAGTAGACACCATGAAGTCATTTGATGTATAAAGGTGTACTTCTTGCTTCCACATGACGGCTTGAACTCTTGTGTTCAGAGGATTTGCAAGCTCCCCCCCACCCCCCGTTAAGAAATGTTGCTTTTGTTCCTGTTTTCTGATATCCATTTGGCTCTTAGTGGCATTTGACCCATGGACTAGTACATACCTACAAAAACCTAACCTTGGCCATCTTGCTTTTTCCTAATTTGGTTCCAGCAGCTTCACCCTTACTCACCACAGTGACCTTTCAGACCATCCTTAAAAACACACTACTGTCTAAAAGGTTGACTCCAGGATTCCCATGGTTGCCAAAAACCATACATGCTCAAGTCCCCTCTACAAAATGGTGCTGTGTTTGCCTAGGACCTGGCGCAGCCTCCTTGACACTTGAGATTGTCTCTTCCTTCCTTGATGCCATGGAAACATTATAGGAATTAGGCACTCTGTATTGTTTAGGAAATGACAACATGTACCATGTTCGGTACTGATGCCTCCATCCCAGGTTAATAGTCCATGCCAGCCAGAGACCAGCGTAGGTTTGATCCACTGATGTGAAGCCCAGGATAAGGATAAGGAGAACCAATTGTATTTTTAAGCCAGTCACTTCCTGCACGTAAAGCTCTGCCTTCTCTTTCTCTCTGTCTCCAAGCCCTCAGGCCTCTGACGGCCCAGGGCTCTTTGGAAGGTAGGAACACCTACGTCAGGGCTGAGAGGGGCTCTGGTTTTGCCCTGCCTGGGGTTACACTGAGAGGTCTGGAAAACCATGAGAGAGTTTAGTTTCCCACTGTGCTCTTCCATGTCAAAGCAGTCCCTTGCCCAGTTCCTCTGCACATGGACCATAATGCCTCTCTTCCCATAATGCCTTTCACATGAACATCTGTTTCAAACCCCATCATCTTCAATGTTCCACTCTACCAAGACACAGTTTCTCTGTGTCGCTGGGGCTATCCTGGAACTAGCTCTGTAGACCAGGCTGGCCTCCCTCTGCTTCCTGCATGCTGGGATTAAAGGTGTACACCATTACACCTGGCTGACCAGACCTCATCCACTTAGCAAGAATTAATGTATGTATTTCCTAATTGTGGATATCTAATCTGGTTGGTTTGGCCTTTTTGTTTTAGATTTATATGTTTTATGTGTTGCTGTTTTATCTGTATGTGTGGCCAGAGAAGGCCAGATCCCTTAGACCTGGAGTTACAGGGAGTTTTGAATTCTCATGTGGGTCTGGGAATCAAACTTGGGGCCTTTGTAAGAACGGTCTGTGCTGTTAATCACTGAGGCCTGGTGTGATTTACTGAAAATCTTGGCCTTCCTTATAGAAGGGAAACTAACATCACAAAATAACCATGCATGGACACATTTTTAATACTATGCTTACCTTGGTAATCTTTTATTAAATTGCTCCTGTCACGTACGGCAAATGTTTTAATTAAAATGATATTTCAATCAGCCAGCAGCCCCAGGCTTGAAGCGGTGGTAAGGATAAGTACTGCCAGGGAGTCCAATCCTATTTTCCAAGGTACTTCTCTCTACGGAGCACCTCCTGCTGCTGGCCTGCCTCCTCTGGGCTGGAGGCTGTGGGCGCTGTTCCAGAAGTGACTCAGACCACTGCAGATGCAGCACTGGGTACACACGCAGGGCACCTGCTGTTGTCCATTGAAAGTTCAGGTCCTGTGCATCCCAGAAGGAGTCTGTATCAGGAAGCACCTTCCTCTTCCTGTTGATAATGGCACTGTGCTTAGCTGCAGCTCAAGTGGGATGCTGACTGCCTGGTATCTGAAGACAGGCTAGGGGGTGTATCTGCCATATACACTGGGTGGCAGGGCTGACTCCAGTAGGGACTAGACTGGTAATAAACTGTGTTTAAAGACTCAGCTTTCCATGGCAGGAAACAAGGGACACTTTAGGATATGGTATGGGGACTATAGAGAGATAAACCACCACTTAGGAATGGATCTGACCCACATCCCTGAATAATCAGAATAAATTCATTACAATCTGTCCAGAGCACTGAAGTTCCATGTCAAAACCTTTTTAGGAAATAGTATTCAAGAACCAAAGAAAGAAAGTTTAACAGCTACTGGATTTTTAAAGATGGTATTTATGGTTTATGGATTTCCTAGCACATGCCCTGTCTTATAGGACTTCTTTCCCACACATCCTGAGAACCCAGGATTTTAAATGGGCTCCGGGTTCCGAAAGGATGGCTTAAGCAGAAGTCAACACTTTAAAGAGGTGATCTGGGTGTTTATAGTTGTCCCCAATTCTAAATAAATGAACAACAGCTTAGCACTCAGGGAGCTGAATCTGGCCCTATAGAAAAGGCTGGAGGGCCATGAGTATCCTTTTACATTAGGATCCAGCTAGGTATCCCCTAAGGAATCAAACACACAAATTACAGGAGGTTTGTTTGTTGTTTTGGCTTCTTTTTGGCCTTTAACAGCTGGGCTGTCTGTCCCGTTCGACTTTGACGTCTTTCAAGCAGACAAAAATGGGCTTTGAAGTCTCATGGTCACAGTAGCAGCGATAAGGCTTGGATCCTTGGTCTCCGGGTCATCAGAGATAGCTCAGTAGTAAACTATGAGATGGGAGTGGATGACTCTAAAGGTGGGCACTATGCGGCCAAACATAAGGGAAAGAGAGCCCATCTCACCCTCCAGATATGAGCGGGCAGGAGGGCACAAGTTGTAGTTGGAGACAGGATGGTTTAGAGAGCATTACTCTGGAGCCGAGAACTTTCAGGGCAGCAAGCTCAGGGTGGGTTTGGCTTCTGTTTGCTGAAGGCCTTGATGATAAGCTCCAGATCGGAGTTTGTGCTCTAGGCAGTGGGGAATTATTCTGGGTATGTGAGTCAGGGATACACGATGATGACGAAAGTGGAGCTCCAGGCTTTATCTGGCCTAGCATTTAAAAGAGGATGGGGGAGGCTGACTCTGGGAGTAGAAAGCACATGGTGAGGCCATAGTTTGGTGTTTTGAACAAAGGCAGCATTCCCTTTTGAAAACTGTAACATCAAAGTCAAAAATGGTGGCCTAATTAATACGTAATAGGAGATGCAGGTTGGCTGGTTTGACAAGAATATACTCATTCTATTCCTGGAGCCTGTCTACCCCCTCAAGGTTCAGGAGATTGGGAAGAAGACATGGCTGGGTTATTCTGCCCCTCCAGATGGAAAGGTTCTCTAGGTTTGTTCCATGTTCAGTTTTAACACATGAACATCTGTAACAGTGTTTTCAGACAAAAACCGAGACTACCTGGATTGGGGTGCAGCTCAGTGGTAGAGCATGGACTGAGCATGTTGAGGCTCTGGGTTGGATCACCAGCACAAAACAAACCCAAACCAACCAAACAAGAAAGCATGCTGATACAGTGCCTGTGGCACTGGACAGTTCTCTGAGAAGGTTCATTTTGTGGTAGGGTGTTTGAAAGAACATCAAACATTAAAAACAGTCTCTCTTTTAATAATTTTCTATTATTTCAAAAGGCTACTGATCTTCTGAGAGAAGCCAAGTTCCAAGGTGCAAGACAACAAACTAACACAGAGATGTGAAATTCCCATAAACGCCATTGCCCTGGGTATCTGGCTCACACCTCTGAGACTACCCATTTACTCAAATTAACCTCAGTCCTTTCCCAAGCCATCTGCATCCAGCGTCATGTTGCAATTACCAGCTCAAAAACTAGCTTTTTGAGAAATCTCACCCACTTAAGGCAAAACTCCAAGGGAGGCCTATTCTTAATACATTTTTTTGTTGATATTTATCACTCAGGTGTGGTATGAAATACCGATTTCTTACAACATAGGTATGTATTTATCAACCAGATGGCGGCAGCTGTGAACCAGCTGGGTTGTGTTACACCTGCCCACCCATTCGAAGGCCCAGTGGGACTGCTTTTACTGTTTGTTTTGTTTATTTGGGGATTGTGTTTTGTTTTGTATGTGTGTGTATGTGTATGTGTGTGTGTGCGCGCGTGTGCGTGCGGGCTATTGGGAGATCTCAGTGAATTGTTGCAAGTGTGGAGTTAAGTGTGTTGCTTTCTAAGCCTCTCTCCATGTCAGAAGAGAAGAAGGGAAATCACTTGGCACTGGCGGGAATATGTCAACAACTTACAAGGACAGTGAAGAACCCAAGGAAAGGCCCTACCACTCAGTCCTCTCATTGGTCACTTTGAAGACTATCTTAACTGGTGTATTTAGTAAATACAAAATAAAATAAATAAAAAAGGGAGGGGGAACAAGGAAGTCTGTCTGGATACACTGGTGCCTTTGGAAATGGAAGCCCGAGGAGAAAGGACTCCACTGAGGATGTGTTCAGCCATTCACTTTTTTCCATCATGGCTAAATTGATGTGCGAAGTATAAAGGCTGACTTAGAGATGTAATAGTCTCTGACTTCCTCTTGCTTTGCTTGTGCTGGGAGGAGGGCTCGAACCCAAGGTTTCACACATGGTAGACAAGTGGGTTTAACTTTCAGACCAAACATGGATCTATCTCTTTACCTTAAGAGGGAAAAGAGACCCTAGTGGTACAAATAATTCACTAGGAACAAAACGTTCAGACAGTTATAAGGAGAAGCTATGTTTTCTTTATATGTTTTCAGTATATTGGGAAGTTATAGCCGGGGTTGGGAGCATGGGGGAGGGGGGCGGAGCTCGTAGTTAAATCCTTACCTATGTAATTCTTTGCTCCTGCCCTAATCATACTCCCTGAGTCTGAAGTCTCTTTTGCCTGAGAGTTCCCAACCCTCCTGGAGTCTAATCTCAGCCTCCTTCCTCCAACTCCCCACAGGCTAGTGCTTCTAGTCACTGCTTTAGCTGCGCAGTACAGGCCAGCCCACAGCTTTCTGGCCAGGCTGCACTTTCATGTCTCCCTCGGAGCACATGCTCTCTTCTGCAAGGATGTGCGAGGCATGTGTTGTGATTACGGTAATTCTGCAGTCTCATCACCAGGCCTTGTGGAAGATAAAGAGATGGCTGACACCTGAGAGTATGCGGAGATCGGCACCAAAGGCTCTGTACTCACCTTTTCGGATGTCTGTGTACTTTTGGATAACTCCTTTCTAGAGTCCTTTTCTAACCCCAAACTTGGTTGGATCCTTCATTATTATTTTCTTCTTTATCCATTCAACATTGGTCTTCCCCCACTCTACGCAGCATGTTCCACAAGGGCAAAGCCTTTACTTGTTTTGTTTCTGGGACCTGGGCAGAGTAGTAGATGGTCAGTCTGTATTCTATGGTTAAATTAATTGCCTGATGTCTTAGGATGTTAGGTTTGGTTTTTTTTTTTTTTTTAATGTATATAATTGGATAAATAAGATTATCTTCAAAGTTCTTAGCAGATCAAACTGCTTTGTATGAAGGATCCCTGAAGCTGACTGATACCTGTAATCGACTACAGAATGCATACAAATAAAACAGACTGTCAGATGCAGTGTGAAGTTTGCATGTGGGAAAAGCGAGGGTAGACATATTAGCTGTGCATATAGGCAGTCGGTACAATATGGTCACTGTTCAGTTCGACAATCTGAAAACCTTTGTAATAAAAATCTGTGGCAAACATAAGGGTTTCAGAACAGCCTAAAACAAGGCCTTTGGGAGAAAAGCTGAAGAAACAATTCATTGTTAGAAATCAGTAACAGTGCTGGGGCTTAGGTGGCAAAGTGCATGCTGGGTAAGTAGAAGGACCTGAACTTGGTCCTTAGCACTCATATAAAAAGCCAGGTGTGGTGGCACACGTTTGTAATGCCAGTGCAAGAGATTATGAGATCAACCCTCATAATGAGCAGCCCTCTGTGCCTAACTAGTTCTTGGTGAGAGACCCTGTCTCAAAAAACCAGGCAGATAATACCTGAGAAACAATGCCCAAGGTTGACCTCTGGCCTATAGGGTCATTGCCACAAGCACACACACCCACCTACACTCACACGAACACACACACACACATATAACACTAAAAAAATAAACAGTAATGGGGCTGGGGATATGGCTCAGTGAATAAACTGTTTGCTACATAAGTGTGAGAACCCAGGTTCAGATCCTTGGCACCTATGTGACATCTGTGCACCGGGGTGTGCATCTGTCACTGTGGGAGGAGAGGGTGGATCCCTAGCTGAAAAGGTGAGCTCTAGGCTTAGTGAGATGTTCCACGGTAAAGGTGCTTGCCACTAAGTCTGGCACCTTGAGTTCAATCCTCCAAACCCATATGGAAGGAAGAGAAATGACTTCCAAAAGTCCTCTGACCTCCATATGTGCACACACGAGTGAGCACATCTGTCACACACGCATGTACACACACATATACCACATACACACTAAAAACAATCAGCAGCAGTATTTAGATTATGAAAGAGGAGATAAAGTAGACAGTGCATTTTTGACAAAATGGTATGAGCTTTCAAAAAATATCATTTATAAGGATTAGAAATAATGAGAACCTTCAAAAAAAATTAGAGAATGGGAGACATCATGGAAGACCAGTTAATTGGGCAGAAAGTGTTTCATGAAATAGGTGATGTTACAGTTAGGCCTTGAAGGATGTCTATACTTTTGAGGCGATGAGGACAAGAAAAGCAATTTTGGGCTTGGCAAGATAGCTCCATGGATCAAGGTTTGCTACCAAGCCTGTCCTGAGTGTGAGCCCAGGACTCACATGGTAGAAGAGAAATGATCTCAGCAAGTTGTTCTCTGATCTCCACATGGATTCTGTGACATGTATGTGAACACACACACACACACACACACACACACACACACACACTTACTTCAAGGGAGTTAACATTAGGGCAGAGTGGTGGTCAGAGCCCACGGGCAGAACAAGAAGACAAAAGACCTTGAAATGAAGGGAAAAACTGAAGAGGGAAAGATAAACTTGTAAAGCACACTGATGAGAACTGGGTGGCCCTAAGCTCTTCCTTTTTTTGTGTGAGGGACTAGCCTGTGCTGCTTGGAATATACTATCTCATTTAATCTTTACAACAACCACAGTAGCTAGGTGCCATTACTGGCACCGGTGTGGCTAATGAGGAAGCTGAGGTTTAGAATTTAGCCATCTGCTGAGGTTTCACAGCTATTGAGTGGTAGACCCCATACCGACACCAACCCATGACCTTTAAACTTGACCACTGGACGTATTGTCTCCTTGGGAAAGAGAGATTACTCTCCAGAGGGCCTTCGAGACCAAATCCAGGAGTTTGAACTCTGCTTTCTATGCCTGGGGATTCACTGAAAAGATTTTGATCAGGAAAATGACAGGGTCAGATATTTTAAACAAAATGTGTCTGGCAGAAATGGGTAGAAGAGTACAACAGGAAGCCTTGTAGAGAAGCCATCAGTGGCTGTGTGGACTGAGGCTCTCATACAGAATAATGCACACAAAAGAATGGTCCTTAAGAAAAAGAACCCATGGTCCTCCTTCTGGTAATATGTGGACTATATTGAAATAATTATTTGCAACAATGTTCGTTTTTTTGGAGACAGGGCCTAATGTAGCCAGGGATGCCCTCAATCTATGTAGCTAAAGATGACCTTGAGCTCTTAATCAGCCTTCCCTTACCACCCAAGTGCTGAGTGTCTGAACTTGCACCACCATGCCCATACACAGTGCTGGGTTGAACACAGGGAAATCCAAAGAGTCTTTCGATTCCAAGGGTTATGGTGTGTCAGCCTAGTGAAACTCTAAAGGCAAAAGAAGCAGCCTGAATTTATTCCAGTCCAGTGCCCAAGCTAATCAGGGCCCAGGATGATTTGAGATTGTCAGTTTGGCAGCTCATCCCATTTTGGAGTTTTCTATGGACCTAATCTTACGATTTCCTGTCATTACCACAGGCCTCCAGAGAGAATCAACAAGTCAAACTTTTGTGGTCCCAGAATTAATCCTACAGAGCCAACCTTCCCCTGAAACATAGATTTAGAACCAGAAGCTTCTTCTTCTTCTTCTTCTTTTTTTTTTTTTTTTTTTTTTTTTTTTTTTTAAATAGGGTCAGGGAACTTAACCTGGCTGGAGGAGCTTTGGCTCTCTTCTGGGAGCTGCCTGGAGGACTTGACTGACTTAGAGGAAATTCTTATCGGAAGAGATAGATACGGAAGTGGCTGGAAATGACGGGGGAGGGGGGATTCCTTAGGGAGCATTCATGTACAAATGGGGTGAGGCCCCGTAACCAGTCTTCCATGGTCCCTCCTACCTTGTCTGTCAGGTTATCACTCTGATAAAAGCGAGGGGAGTGGAGTCCACAAAATCAGAGTAGAAAAAAGACTTGAAAATCCTGCCCAGTGGACAAGCACAAGTGTGAGTGTAAAAGAAACAGCAAATTCTCAAACTGATGTGGTGTTGAGTGAGAGGAAGATAAACCAGAGGGAATGACTAATTCCAGTATCTTTTCTACTTGTTTACAGTTGACAGGCTGGAAGCCCATGGGAACTTACGAGAGGAAACAGTACATTCGAATATGGGACCCTATCTTTAAAAGCCTCACGTTTATAGTCACATCATGATTTGGAATTCACATATAATGTAGATTAATCCTTCTTCAACTTGATTCCCAAAGAGAATGTTTCCTTTAAATCCCAACTTACTCCCTGAAACAACAATTTTTAATTATTCTCTGTGTGTGTGTTCAAACTCTGCTAAAATACCCACAGAATGCACAGAGCAGTTTGTGCAGGAATCTCTGGATTCCTAGGTTTAAAATTCCTGATCCTCCTAAAGTCACAGAAATTCAAGTAATGTACTCACAACAGATCTGAAGGCAATAATGTTCGGTGCCTAAGCAGTAGTCAATTCATGTTTAGTTTCCCAGAAGCATGGCTTTGGAAGAATCCAGACTACGGTGGGTGACAGTGTTGGAGGCGTGTTTAAGAACAGGTCTGTGGTAGGATGGAAAGATGGCTCAGGTGCAAAGCACCTGCTTGCTCTTGCAGAGCACCTGAGTATAATTCCCAGTTAGGCTAGGAATTTGGTTCATAACTACCCATAACTCTAGCTCTAGGGAGATCTTAGGCTTCTGGCTTTTCTGGGCATCTGCACTCACATACACCACATCCCTCCCCCCATTAAAAATAATAAAAATAAAAAATAAATCTTAAAAAAATCTTTTAAAAAAAAGACTGGACTTGGGAGGCAGAGGCAGGTGAGTTAAGGCTAGCCTGGTATACAGAGTGAGTTGTAGGCCAACCAAGGCTGCACAGTGAGAGCCTCTTTTTTTTTTTTTTTTTTTTTTTTGAGAGCCTCTCTTAATAAAATTAAATTACATTAAAAAGTTCATGACAGTGTAATGAGATTTTTCATTCTATACCTGCAAAGGTTTCTCTCTCTTTCTCTCTGTGTGTGTGCTCGTACACGCGCGCGCGCGACACACACACACCACACACACACACACACACACACACACACTCGAGTGCGTGCGTGCACATGCATGCTTGCTCTCACATCTGCACTCACGATATATTATTGCCAGTGGGAAGCTTGGCAGCTGCTCTGTTTCTCCAGGTGTCCACCCTCAACTCTAATTCTCCATCAACAGCCACAGCCTTAGGTCATTTCAGTTGTGTTTAAATTGCCCTAGAGGACCACTTGTCTGGGAGCTGGAGAAAGGCACTTGGCTACTTTGGGAGGAGTCATATGGAAGGCAACTAGGTGATCTTTGGAGACAGAGGTGGGATTTATTGTGATGATCTCAGAAGCAGCCATTGTTAGGAGTGGACATTTACCTCATTTAATCCTTAAGCTCACTCAGAACCAGTAATTTTGAGACAGAAAAGCTAATCACTTGAAAGGTCAAATCAGTCAATAATTAGTAGAGCCTAGGTACAAACTCAGATTTGATTTAGCCTCTTTCCATTGGCTAACAACATCTTCCCACTTCCTCCTGGCCTGTCACCTGCCTCTATATACATCTCCTTAGAAACAAAATCTATTCTGTTTGTCTCAGGAAGGACAAGTCCTGAGTGGCCCTAAAGACAGTATTAAGGCTCATTCATTTGTCTATGTCACTAACTCCCTTCATGACTGTGGTAAATGTCCTAAGTGCCTGGGCCTCAGTTTTCTCATCTGTAAACAGGCAATAAGACTAATTGTTGCTTTCAGCTGTAAAACTGTGAATGGATTCTTTGCACCCACCCCTCCCCCAGCCTACAGGCCTCCGGATCTTGTGGACTCATCCCAGCTCTCCCCTACCTGTGGTGTAGGCTTTTCTGACCCGGAGCTAGACATATGCTCCACTGAGACACGTACAGCTTGTCCGTCTTCCCTCGACCAACTCATCTTACTCATTCTCTTCCCATACCTTATCGGACCTCATCTGAATTCCTTACATATTTAAACTCAGAGTATTCCTATTTATGAAAGAGAGAGAACATATAATTTAATTCCTCCATGAGGGACAGTTGTTTCCATGTTTGATTGGTTCCATGTTGGGTTCCCCTACTTCTGTGTTGCAACCAATATTCTTTTGCTTGTTTCCTTGTGTATATGAAGTCTCATAGAAGTATCCAGAAATGAGATTCCCTAAGCTCAGCTGGGCACTGGATGTTGGTAATGATCCCACGGTAGTGCCCATGCTCCCACCAGCAATGTGTACGTGTAGAGCTTCCTACATTCTCATTGATAACTATCAAGCTGAGTTTTCCAGGCTGACACCATGACTACATTCCTTAAGACAGTACATACATCTTCTCTATATAGGCTGTGGCTTTTGTGAGTGCAGAAACCTTCGTTAGCTCATTTTGTGTTCTTCCCATGAAATGTGTTGAGCTTAGTAAATGCACAATAAAGAATTATCAACAAATACATAATGAACAGAATTTATTCACTTTGATCCAGGAGATGGGGAGCCCCATGAAGACTGATGATATTTCTGTTTACTTATCTGGGCTGAGAATGTCAGAGGGAACTCCATAAGCTAGAGTTGATCTGATCTGCAAGACAGGCAGAGTTGGTCTACAGACCAAAAGCTTTTGGCCCAACTTTTGATCATTTTTTTTCACACTACTCACTGGGTGTTTGACTATTGTGAGGTACTATTTTCCAAGTCTCTGGAACCATCTTAATTAAGTACCAAGAGGTTTGTTTCTCAAGGCCTCACTCCTGGTCCAAATCTACTACTAGAGGGTAGGTAGAATCCCTGTGTTCCTTGGACTAGGGTACTTCATGACTAAAATAAATGCTTCCCCTTTCTGTCACCCCAGCAGTCCCTCAAGGGTGACTCGTTTTCTAAATAAGCTATTTGTGGTTTGGGTTTGACATCACATATGGAAGAATGAGTAACTTTTTAGGATCCAGAATTATATTTGACCAGAATAAGACACACAGTGCATGTTAGTCATAGTTTTAGGCCAAGGGGTCAACACTGGTAATGTGTCCACCAACCTCTCATGCAGACAAGTTTGTATATACTGCTAGATTAGGTGATCACACTATGAAAATTTGAGAAAATTATTTATGGACCATGCCAGATTAAATAAAATACAGCAAAGTGATGAAGGGCATGTGCTCTGCTGTACTACTGCTTGGCTTGCTCTTTGTAGTGTGCATGTGTATGCATTTTCATGTGTGAACACACGTGGAGGTCTGACGTGGACTCTGGATATTTTTCTTGATTGTTCTCCACCTTCTATTTTGAGACAGGCACTCTGGCTGAATCTACAACTCACCGTTTCAGCTGGTAGTTTGCTCCAGAGATTCCCTGTCTCTGTCTCCCACATAGTAGGATTATAGGCAGGCTGCCATACCCACTTGGCTTTTTTCTTGAAGAGTCTGAGGATCCAAACTTTGGTCTTCATACTTGTGCAGCAGATACTTTACCTGAGGAACCATATTCTGAACCCCAATTATTTAGGTTTAAATCTTATTTCTACAACTTGACCAACTGGACAATGTTAAACAAGTAATTGAATTTTTCTTCAATTTCTTCATGTATAAAATTATAATAGTACTTATGCCATAGGAGATCAATAAGTTGCTTTAAGTGCTTGGAAATGTGCTTGGAACTTAGTAAGCTCTGGATATGTTAGTAAATATATCTTTGACTGTATCACAATGTCTACACATAGGGTAAATGCTCAATATATGTCACCAAAGAAACAAGTTGCATTACAGTGTATTTGGAACCAGAGGGAGAGAAGCATGGATAAGTGGAAGATTCTTGTCTGTAAAGAGCTTCAGAACAGGCGACCTCAAAATATGTCACCTTGGGATGCTGATTATGTTGAGCCGAAGGCAGTGGGCATTCAGAGGTACAGGGGGAATTCTCTGGTCTCCCTTTATGCTTCAAGCAGGACCTAAAACCCTCCTGAAGAAAGTGTTCCCTCACCAACCCATACAATAAGAACATTTTTACTACCAGAGACCAGAGGTTAACAAGGAAATGCGTTTATACAAACAAAAACTTACTTAAGATTTGTGACCTTCTCCTTCATGATTTCCCCCATGTGCATCCTAATTCCTTCCCCACAGTTCACTGGCTTCACACTAGACTCCTTTGTAATGTTACATCCTCAAGTTGTCATTTGTTGTTTTCATTGGTATGTGTATAAGTTTTAGACCTAATGCTTCTTCGGATGTTTGCTTCTCTTAGGAAGACACACAAGTAGGTATAAAAACAGAATGCATACGCAGACCTGGGCAGGCAGAGGTATAGTGCTTGCCTAGCATAAATGAGACCCTGAGGCCCTGGGTTCCAACCTTAGGGAAGGGAGGGGGAGAGAGAGAGAGAGAGAGAGAGAGAGAGAGAGAGAGAGAGAGAGAGGAGAGAGAGAGAGAGAGAGATTATTGAGATTACTCCCTCCCATCGTGCCCTTTGCCCTTTATTTAGCTGTCTGTAGGTGTGTGTACTGTTCAAGGAAGGATGGAATGATATCACTCATCAAGGGATGGTGGGAATCCTGCTTGCCTTACCTGCCTCAGTCCTTAGATCTTAAAAACATGGGATAAACGTGACTCAGAAAGGAGACCTAGTACCACAGAAATTCATTCTCTGCCCTCCTGGAATCCCTGCTTATGACCATGTGTAGGGACAGTGGCGTTTCAAGGAGTTTTACCTTGAGTTTGTGTCACATGATATCACATGAAGGGAATTACATAGCTAAGATGGTAACACACTGATTTTTTTCTCAAACATATGCAAATATGGAACATCTCCTCAGAGAGCCATGAAGAAGTTGTTGGAGTAAAATCCCTCTGAGGCCACCCCAGCTGCAGGCCTTCAGGATGTCTGAGCTATAGGTGTGGAACCAAATTCTTCAGAGCGGGTTGCTTCTGTCTTGTTGGCTGTACCTTGTGGACTTTAGCTGATGGAAGACGGGAAGATGGATCTAACTTGGCTCATATATAAGCAGGGTGTTGTGCATATTGGAGTCTGTGAATTGAATCAAATGGGTAGAAATGCCAAGCTGTTGGCAGCCAGCAGTTCTAGATGAGACGGATCCACTGGGGAGCTGTCAGGAGCATCAGTATGTGATATTCAAGGTACAGACACATTCTCAACACAGACATGCACACCTGCCATCACATGCACACACATAGCATCAGAAACTTTACCCTCTTGGACTTTTAACTCCCTAGTCACAAACACACCTACATGCCCACATATGCGCTCATCCTAGATGGGGGAACCTCAGGGCTGAATCAAATGCTGGTTAAAGCTGCTGCTTTTATTACACCAAGGTCTTGACATTCATAAGGTGAGGGACACAAAGGTTGGTGGACTGCTGTTATAGCGGCATGCATTCTCCTCTACAATACAGCTCTGAAAGGTCAAGGTGACTGCTGCTCATACAACAGAACTGCTCTCCAGAGGGGAGAGAGGAGACACTCTGGGGCCTTGTTCTCTTGTTTCAACAGACACAAGGAACTTCACTTCCACAGCAGTCTAGAGAGTGCAGGGTCAGGCAAGTGTGCTTTCAACAAGGGACCCAGCTTTGGGGAGAAGTTCCTAAAACTTAGAGCCAACAGTACTTCTAAGGTAAGACCATACTTCCCACAGGTAGCACTGACTACTAGGACATGCTGAGCTGGGTTAAGCTGCCAGGAGTCCTACGTTACAGAGATCCTGGCTTCACAGGGAAGAGTAAGACACGATGGCTCTGTCACAATAAGGCCACTAAATTCACAGCAACGATGACTTCAGAATAAAGCTCTTAAGACTACAGGGAAACAGCCCTTTCCTCTCCTGTCAGGTCTTTCTCAGGGTAGGCACCTGCCCTGAGACTATCACATGATCATTTCTGGGCTGTACAAATTACTGAGCACAAAGGAACAGAGGAAGGGGCCACACATGTCAAGTCATGTCATTGCCACCAAACATGGCGGACTGCTGTTGGTGAATGTCTTAGATGCCTTCCCTGGTTGGACCGGATGCCCTCGTGTATCTGAAGAGCTAATCTGAAAGAGGCTGGCAAAGGACTTCCTCAAGCTCCGGATGGTCTCCGCTTTGGCTTCATCTTCATTGGCTGAAGACCGGAAGAAGGAGGACTCAGAGAAGCTGAACGCATTTGTCAGGGACTGCGACTTGCTTGAAGATAAAAACCAGAGAGAACATGAGGAGGGTGTTCCTAGTGAGGCAGTGAAGGGCTGTGACACGAAGGTATGCAACAAGTACTCCCCATTCCCTCCCCAGGGAGAACAGGGTAGCAGGAGATGGCTGGGAGGGCTACACTAGGCATTGGGAAGCCCTTCACTACTTCCTCACCTTCAGTGCGGCTGAAACAGGAAGGGGTGGGAGCAGTGTGAGGACCAGAGAGAAGGGCAAGAGAGAGGGAGAAAGAGGAAGAATGGGCTACTCAAAGGCTGTATCTTTTGTTCGAGGCTAAAAGCCCCCAACTCCTAAGTACAGATCTGAGCATCTCACACCCTTTTCCTTTGATGAAAACAGACACCAGAATTTGGGCTCCTGGCCTCTCTTTTTCATCCACTGCCAAGATGGACTCAACTTCAGTGTCTTGTTCTGCCACAAAGTCATGTCTAGCCTCAGGCAAGCCATGTGCCACTCTGGTCCTGGGCTTTTCATGAGTGGCAGGATGATTTTGGTAAAATGATGACCTCTGGGTCCTCTTGGTTCCTTCTATTTCTCTCTTATTTTAAAGGAAGCTTCTTCAGCTTGATCCCCAAAGTCTAAAGCCTCCATTTCCCTGGTCTCGCATTCATTTCTTTTTTAAAGATAGGATCTCATGTAGCTCAGGCTAACCTTGAACTCCCTGTGTAGTTGATGGAAGCCCTTGGGTGCTTCCTAAAGTGTCTGATGATAGGCATGTACCACAATGCCTTGTTTTATTCAGTGCTGGGGTTTAAACCCAGGGCTCTGACATCTCTAGATTCATGTCCCTGTTTTTAATGTGATCAAGGTCAACTCTATAATCTTTCTCAGAGGAGCCTTAGTATGAGGATTTTGGAGTTCAGGGTATATAGGAGTAAAAGAGACACTTTATCAGACCATGATTGTTAAGCAATATAATAAAAGAAACCCAACCACCCACCTTACACACACACACACACACACACACACACACACACACACACACACTTAGGAACTATTTTTCCAAAGCAAGTGATTCAAAAACAAAAACTGTGAAGGCTGGGCTTGGGGGGAAGCCAACACCACAATGAAACATGAGGTTTGACTTCCCTGGTGGCCTGGCTTGTCTCTTGATTCTCACTGGGTCTTTCTGGCTCTAGGACTCCTCTGGGACCTCCATCCCTCTCTTGAATGCTGGGTGCATCCAAGAAAATCACACCTGTGTGTCATTCTCTCCTCCCCCAGGGGCTGTGGACAGATGTCCTGCTTTTCATTAGGACTGGTGACAAGCCCTAGCATGCTGGCCTCTTGGGAATACCTCTGCACTCACAAGCAGAGGGCACCCAGTACAAGCTTCCAGCTCATCATCAGAGGCTGACTCTGCTCGTCAGCTTCAGCCCAGGGGCAATGACAACCCAAAGATTTGCTTTTATACTGGGGCCAGAGCAGATATGATGATCCCAATCAGCAAGTAGAAACTGTTGAACTGAGGAGATGACACAGCAAGTTAGATGTAAGTAGTGCTACTGGCTTGCTCTGAAGAACAAAAGTAGCTATGTCTCTTCCATCATGTCTGACTAGAAGACCTGGAGAAGTGACCATCTGGACACCCAAGCCCAACTCTGACTTTGCTACTGATTTAAATGGGTGGCTCTGAGCAAAGTTTTCTTCTATGTACACAACTTGTGGGTGTTCAATAGACTCTGAAAGTCCATAGTGTCTCTCTTGCTTCCTGAAGATTCACTATTGTACATCACTTTAAAGCAGTAGTTCCGAACCTTCCTAATGCTGTGACCCTTTAATACAGTTCCTTATGCTGTGGTGACCCCAACCATAAAATTATTTTTCTTGCTATCTCATAACTATAATTTTGCAACTATTATGGATCCTAAAATCTATGCTTTCTGGTGGTCTTAGGTGAACCCTGTGAAAGGGTCATTGAAGGGGTCAAACTCCACAGGTTGAGAGCCACTGCTATGAACAGGGTGGGTTACCCCCATGTTCCTGGAGCTGTTGCTCTCTTTGCCAAGAGTGGTGACAATGTCTGCATAGGGATACTAAAACCAGCACGTGTGGCTCTGGGGAGTTGGGGAGCAGACTGTACTGGACCACACTCCAAGGATAGAACTACTGCTTCCAAAGGGCTCCCTACAGTTCTCTGTGCAGCACAGCACTGTGGAGGGGCCTCTAGGTGAAACACTGAGAATGTGGGTGCCCGAGAGGATGGATCTCTTTAGTAGGTGCCACCTTTGTTACCTATACTTCTCCAGACAGAGCTGAAGGTAAAAACTGAGATGGAGTTAACTACTTCCCCCCTTTCCTCTAGGCAACTGTTTACATACTCTTGGATCAGAAAGGAGAAAGATTTTAAGGCTTTGTTGTTTGTTTGTTTGTTTACAAGTTTAGGAGACATGCATATAGAAAAAAAGAGTGGGAGCCCTAAGTTTGTTCAAGGCTAGACAGAAAGGATCCGTAACCCCTGCAATTCCTCATGAAGATAGCACTGGATGTAAGCATCCATCTTAACCTGAGGCAAAATTTAATTTCCCTCTTTTCTCCCCTCCCAAGTCAATCTAGTCATTCTTCTCACACACACCAGAAAACAAACACACACCCACAAATCATCACCACTACCATCAACCCCCCAAATCCTCAAACGTTTGTGGCAACCTGAAGGTGGTTCTATTGCAGGTCAGAGGCTCACAGCCCATGAGGGGGGACAGGAGAGGGGGTAAGGAACTGCTGGGTTATCTTACTTGAGCTGTGGGTGAGGCTGGGGCTTCTGTGGTGGAGCAGCCTGAGGTGCCTGGGCCTCTGCCAGGGAGTTGCTGCTGGAGGATGCATCACCGTGGGTGGTGGTGGGGCCGCCCGGCCTCTGAGGAGCCGAGGAAGAAGAAGAGGAAGAAGAGGAGGAAGAGGAAGAAGATGGCAGTGATGGTCCCGAGGGGAGCCGACGTGGAGGCAGCACCTTGCCTGGGGGCTGCATTCCTTGGGGTTGCCCAGGGCCCCCTAGGTTCAGTACAAGAAAAACTTCATAATTTAACCATTTCAAAGGGTTTCTTTAGTAGAATCTATGTCTCAAATGGTTCGGTTAGATCATTGCTAAAAGGATACAAGATAGTTTGTGTAGCTACCCAAGGCTCTGGAGGGCTGTGAAGGGAGTTCTTAGACAAGACAGCCTCACTGTATGTACCTCCTCAGAGACCCAGCGACTTAGTCACAGTGGAAGTCAGAAGGGCAGGGGAGAGGGCAGAGGACTGGGAAGCCCAACAGAGAGAAGAATCTCCCTTACAGAAGGCCTCCAGACCAGAGGGACTCTTCTCTGTTTCCCAGAAGTCCTCAGAAGAAGCCACCCTGCTCTGAGGCTTCCTACAAGCCCCAGATTCTACACACACAATGGAGGAGAGGGCAGGGGACAACAGGAGAATAGGAAGCAGAACACCTAAGAAGTATGAGTAATACTTTCCTCAGCTAGACACCAAGCTTCTCTGGGCCATAAACCACCTAAGAGTCCTACCGTTATATTCTAAAGACAGTAGTTGTTTCAAAGATGTTAACAGATGAAAAAGTCATTCAGAAAGGATTCTGGGATTTCAGATCACCAGTGCCTGACACTGTTTCCATGGCGCTGCCCTTCATCCTGCTCCAAGCCTGCAGGTGCCTTATTGCCACAGCCATGCCACCTGGGCTTCACAGGAGCATTAACTCCCACGACCAGGATCAACCCTTTCTTCCCAGGCACTCTTTGCCTGAGTGCCATCCTCAGGGGCCCCAGCCTGACAAACCACTCAGGTGTGTGGGGAAATTCTCCAGACATCCAATCCTTAGTCTCCCCCAGGGATGTTGTGAGCACCATCTGGCAAACAGCCCCTTAATAACAACATACCTTTCACCCAATATATGGCACAGAACCATCAGATAGATGGCCTGTTGGGAAAAAAAGGCCTCCTTTGTCTAGGGGGGGCGAAGCATAGAAAGTGTGATATCAGTTCATATTTTTCAGAAGGGGATTCTGCACATCTCTGAAGTCAAAAAGACCCCGTGGACACACACTGACTAGTGGAAATCATTCCAATTGAGCTGGAAAATCCTGTTTCTCGCCTCAATCCCAGAGTTTAAGCTCATGAGCCTGCTGTGGCTAAGACTGGCTTTGTTAGTTTTGTAGAAAACAGAACACCTATGTCCTCCGCAGAGGCAGCAGTGTCTATGCTACACCCAGGATTACCAGCTCGTTCCTTTCTGTGCGGCATGAGCTCCCCTTTATCATCGGTCATCAATTAATAGTAAGTTATGCTACACATAAATAAAATACGTATGTAAAGTATGTGGAATTCTACGTATTTAAGGAGTTCAAAGTCAAATCAGATAGCCAGCTTCTGCCTCCTGAAGCCTGACACCACAACTATTACTTCGTTAGCATTATTACTGTGTTGTTTCTGGTCAAGTAATTCAGGTTGAGAGCTCAGCCTCTCGTATCACAAACCTGAGTGCTTTCCCACCTGTACAGAGGTAATCAAACAGCCAGAAACTTTACAACTTAACACTGAAGACAGATAGAACTTTTCCTTTATTACACATTGAGCTGTACAAGAGAGTCACAAAAGGGAGATGCTTTGTCACATCCCCAGCATGGCTGAGAGTTCCCAGCCGGGTCAGTACAAAAGAGGGGACAACACTGGAAAAGAAATGGGAACAAAACACCTGAACAGAAACCCTACACTGTGACAAAAGTGTCCCCCAGGCCACAGAGTTGTCCCTTAGCATGCTGCCTGAGGGCACGTGATAGTCAGGTGCTGCTATCTGCTTGCATGTGGCAGTGGGAGCTGTAATCAGCTTCTAACCCCCACCTGAGAGGCCTTGGCTGACGCCACCCTGTAGCCTGACTGAATTCAAATGGCAACTTTATATTTGTGGCTCACAAATGTCACATGAAAAGCACCTGGATGTAACACACTGATAACATGCAGAGAAGCAATACCACCATCAGCTCACCACTTGAACAAAAAAATTTAAAAAACAAACAAACAAAAATGTATTCCTCCATTCTGGGAAATTCCTGTATTCTCTTCTAGCATTCTTTTGACCAGGAGGTGTTTAAGGTCCTGATTCTTAACCTGCCTGGAAGTGCATATGCATATTTACAACTGACTAAATACCTAAATACCATCTTCATCTAAGGGAAGGGTCACAGATTATGACACTTATACTGTATGCCTTTCTCTTGAGTGTCAGAATTTTCCAGAAACCAAAGAGAAACCAGGTCATGTGCCCCTTGACTCAATGACCTAGAACCAATACTGGTCACTCCTCAGACCTGGTAGTCCAGAAGCCAGCCATGTCACCACAAAGGTGAGGAATGTAAAAGTAGGGCCAGAAGCATTTCTTCTAAAAGGCAGACCACTGACATGAGCTTCTGTATGGGCTGGGAACTAGAGGAGGCCACTTGGAACCCATTCCCAGCCTTGCCCACAGATGTCAAGATGAGGTACTGCCCAAGTTCTGGCTTAATTAACAACTGGGTCATCTGCCCCGGGCTCCTTATCACAAGGAAGGACAAACACACTAGCAACGGTTCTCCAAGGCCTGGTGCCTCTGTTCAACATACAACCTACAACTCAGACAGGTTTTTTTTTTTTCCAGAAAGCTCCCTGGTTTTGGGTCTCCAAAGTGGCCAAGGCTGAGAACTAAAGTGGTCAAGCCCAGAGCTATGTAGGCAGAATACCCACTCAGGTGGCAGGAGACATACATATTTGATCTGGTCTCATGCTAGGAAGCCTGGGGAATTGTCAACTTCTTCTCTGACTATTGGGATTGGTCACTCCCTGCATTCTCTGTCCAACACTGCTGGAGAATCAGCCATGTTTATTAAGTCAAGCTTTGAGGAATACACGGCAGCCCAGTTCCACAGAAGCACACACAGCCAACTTAGAAACAGCAACAACAAAGAAACAACTGCAGGCACTGAGATCAACATACAGAAAACACGAGATCACTTAGATATTGCACATCGGCGGCCCCTTATGTTTTTTTTTTAACCTTGTAGCTAATTAATAATGAAAACGAAGGGTACACAGGGTATAAAATACATAACACATTCCTGGAAGCAGCTGGTTCTTTGTATTTCGTCACTAAAAACACAAGAGCTCTACAAGCACAGCCAGCTTATTCACACACACTCAAACTGCACCAGACTGTAGCGAATGGAGAAAGAGATGGATGCCTTCAGGTTCACTGGGTGGAACTAAGAGAAGTAGACTTGGAAAGTCTCTTAGAAGTGCTATCTATTTACCCTAGTCATGCAGGGAGGAAGTTAAACACAGTTCAATGAAGACCCAAGCACTCGTGGAGGTAAGTGCGAGAAGGTGAGGCTGAGCCTGAGGGAAGAGGAGAGAAGCTGGGCCGGCTTTGTGGTGGCTGTTTCTCCCCATCTACCCCAGTGCTAGGATCTCATCCCTCATTATGTGATGCTTTAAAAACACTATCAAACCACCCAGAAGACAGTCGCACTGGACTTAAGAGAGGCACAATTCTTTTGTACACTGTTGACAAACAGCCCTGGAACCACACGTTATACAGAAGAATGTTGAAGCATTACAAGCACAAACAGGGACAGGTAAACAACCAGACAGGGGCTGACACTGCATAGGAGAAACAGTCCAGTCAGCACTGAGAGGACACAGCATCTGCGCTCCCCTCCCCGCCTTCCTTTCTTTTCTCTTCTTTTTGTTTTTTGGCTTAAGTTTTCTGTTTTGAAAATTAACTACTGATCGTTTTAAGAAGCTTGGACTTGTTTTGGACCTACTGCAATGCCATTACAGTCGAGAATATACTGTAAACAACCTTGGGGAGGTGGCCGCTGAGGAGGGGTCTTGCTGGAGTCCGGTTCCTTAAGTGTTCCACTCTGGAAGACAAAGAAAACAAAAAAAATACCACAAGAGATAAAACCAAAACTCCAAGTAAACGCCAAAGACAAGTGCAGTGGAAAGCCACGCTGGGGTCCTACGGTCTGCTCAGGAATCCTGATGTGCAGACCGTGAGCACCCTCAGTCTTAGGGCTGTTGCTGGTCTTGAGTTGACAGTGTGGGGCTTGAAACTACTGATGGACACCAAAGGCCTCTTCAACCTCTTCCATTTTGCTCACTGTAGACTTACTTTATCTGGAACTTTAAGTCTGTGCTTTGTTGTCACCCCACACCATGACATCCAGTGTCTATTTGTACTTACTTTGTACCCAACTTCTGAAAGGGAAGCAACTGGGTTGTCCATGGCTCTCAAGGAGGATCGGTGTTGAGGTGTGGGGTAGGGTGGGGTAGATATGTGAACTTGTAGTGCCTGCTTTCTAATCGTGATGAACTATAGGGTGGGTTCAGTTCAGGGGTTACTAGGGGTCTGATCTACTCTTTGGGCTAGGCTGTATTGCCTGAGAGAGAGGGACCTGAATGAGGGTAATATGCTAATATTGGTAAAGTGCTCAAGGCCACATTGTTTTGCTGTCTCAAAATGCAGAATTATAGTCTGCCTGACGGCATGGCTCCACTCCTACGCTTCCTCTCTTCCCAGCTGGGATTCTGATTATGTCCTGACAGGATCAAAGATGCATGTGACTTCGTTTGTCTCTCACTTGTGTTTCAGGCAGTTCACCTTAGGGGTTTGTCTTCAGTGTGCCGGAAACATTCTCTAAAGTCAAAATGTGCCAAGTGGGCCGATGGTGATGTCAGAGCGTGCCTCCTCAAGCAGGGCTTCGGAGTGGGCTCAATGTGCCTTCAGTCAGTCAGTCTCCCACTTCCCCTGTGGCTGAGGCTGGCCATGTCTCTCCTCCTACTCCCTATGGCCACTTTTTAGCTCAATACCTTGAAGTAGAAGTGTTATCTTCCCACTGTACAGAAGTGTGTACAGTAGCAGGCCTGGCCTTGGCAGTGTCCTAGTACTCCACAGCAGGGAAGCCCATCTTAACTGTCAACCACCTTCAACAACAAAACATCCCTTTCTTCCAAGCACTCTAACTGGTTCTAGAAGACCTGCTCTGAGCGCTCACATTGAGATACACACTCATTAAGCCAGTTGGTGGCCACCTAAGCCACTCATGCACTAGGGCTTCTCAGTTCCTCCCTCTGACGCCATCTTCTTTCTAATTACCAGATTTCATTAAGCATTTATCAGTTTTTGCTTAAACTATCGTTTCCTAATCCTTCCAATTCATCTCTCCTCTCCAATCTTTGTTCCCATGGCCACTGTTACCCTCTTAAACCTCTTCCTAGGTGTGTCACTTAATTTCTCTTGAAATTTCCTGAGTGTTTACTGTGCCCCACGTAAATGGGCCCTTTATGTGACCTCTCCTTTACACCTAACAATGGCTGTATGTAGTAGATGCTGCTTTACCAAGATTCCCAGTTGCTTCAGCATTGTTGGAATTAACCTCTCTAATCTTCAGTTCCCCACATGTCCTAAAAGTGCACATGCCTTCTGGTCCCAACCTTATTGGTTAGTCTCTTTCCTAGGCCACATGCTCAGTGTCATGGCCTTTCATTATCCAAAACAGAATCTCAGGCATGGGGCAGCACAAGGCAAGCCTGTGAAGCATCTAGACTGGTTCTTGACAGTGCTCTCCCTCAGGCCTCACATAAGGCACACAACATGCAGGCTGACCCTGTCTCTCCTCAGTCACAGAAATATACATGTGAGACATTCAAAGATAAAATGATCCCCAAAGTGCCCTTCCCAAGGCTTTGGGGAGAGAGGCCCCAGAGGCAGTCCTCAGGGCTAGACCCTGGGAATGTGCCTTGACTACCCTCGATGGCGCCTACAGACCTTCTCCTGTCCCTGGTTCCACTGAGGTTGTGAATGGAAGACTTCTCAGGGACTGAGAGAAGTCAGGAGGAGAGTCCCCTAGGACTGTCCCTTGCCAGGCTGAGACACTCTGGCTCCTCCCACAAGCCTGCTGTCTGCTAGGGGCTGAGGGCTTATTCCCTATGGGGTTTGGCTACCACGGGATCTGTCTCCAGTCACCAAGAGCCTCCTGGGATGCTGAATTCCACAGAAGTCTGGCCACTCTGGCGTCACTGCCAAAATTTGGCATATAGCCAGCTCAAGGCAGGAACTCGTGGTCAGCCTGAGTAGCAGAGTTTCTCTCAGAAAGCTGGTTAACTCAAACAGGTAAGAATGTTTAGTCCAGCTCTGGTGGCCAGCTGCACACAAATAGGGAGGAGGAAAACAGCCCTTTAACTGCCTACGAAATGAATCCCTAAGAAACCCTGAGCTTATGGAATGACTGCAAGTGGCTGTCAGTTTGATGCCACTGCCAAAACTAATGTGGCTGAAGGTGCACTTGTGTTTTAATAAGGGAGAGCAACTCTCTCTTCTCGCTTGGTCAAGTCTCATTAGAAACCCCTTTGAAGGGGTGCAGTGCAGGGTCTGTGAAGAGATAGGAGGTTGAAAGACTGGAAACGCTTTCTTTATACAATTTGACAAGTTACATCTCTGCGTCTTGGTTTCCCCAAATGATCAGACTACAAGGATTAAGTGATGATGTCACCTTGATAGCACCAGTGTTAGTGACAATCATGTCAGTGGTAGCCTAGGTAACAGTGACTGTCCCACCGTGAGAACTCTTCAACCAGCACCTAGAAACACTCTGGCCAGAGATACTGTATAGGGGATGCAAGTTGTCACAGGTGAGTTCTGCTGGCTCCTCCAGCTACAGGCTTCCATAATTCTTTGTGCATTTTTGAGTTCTTTGGATGACTGAGGTAAGAGATAAGCCCTTCTTAGCAGGGCAGTCTCAGGGCAAGAAAAGCCCCAGGGCTGCTGGGCCTGAACAGAGATATCCTGTAGGCATAGGCTTTGAGGGCCTCGGTGAGGAGAGCAAGCTGCTACCCACAGAGGCTTGGTAGGCTAATTAATATCCTGCTCTGCTGGGTCTGTGGGGCTTTAGCAATCAAAGGGGCCAAGGGCAGGCGAGATGAATGTCCCATGAAGCAGCTGGTGAAGTGAGAAGTCAAACATCTGGCTATCAAGGGAGGAGAGCAAGTTTCCTCATACGGTACCACAAGTACCCAGATGTCCCTTTCTTTCTTTTCCCCTCACAGGCACACCAAAAAGCCCTGGTGCATGGTATTATGCAGAACCTCCTGAGCTGGGGGTCAAAAGATCTAGCTCTCCAGATGACTCTGGATAGGTCATCTTCTTTGTCTTTCCTGATACGTGAACACATATAGAATACAAGTCCCGTATCTCACATAAGGGTTTTGAGGCTTAAAAACATCAAATGAGCTTTATAAACTGTAAAGTCCTAGCCAGTGAATGAGATAAAGTGACATCATTGTTTCTATTTAAATAAGAGTAAATCTACATGAGAACTACATGTATCAATGGAGAAGATATTGTTAAATAGCTTCCTGACATCTTGTGCCTATGTTAGTTCTAGTGGGGGATTTTGGGTTGAGTTAGACCAGGCCTTCTTTCTGTATATCACTGACTTAGTTTAGGCAAGACCCACTCAGTTGCAAATCACTGGCCTGGGGTGATCCTAGCCCATGGCTGAGGATCCATGGGGGTTTGCTAAAGGTCCATCTAACTTTCCACCCTGTGGCTTTTGTTAGACAGAGTGGCAGAGGAGCTCCTATCTAAGTGAGGCCCCAACAGGATGGAAAGCTGAGGAAGGAAAGACATCGAGTGACTCAACTTTTGAGAATTGTTGGCTTAACACCAGCTGCCCCCACCAGGAGGAAGGCCTGTGCTTGCTCAGCAGATCTGAGACAGGAAATTGGGAAAGGGTCCCAGGGTCTGGCCCCAGGAAAGGGGCCAGGCGGAGCTCCTTGCTGGCCACGCCACAGAACTATTCTGATCAGCTCCCCCAGGCCTTGCTTCCCCGGCCCAGTACTCCAGGGAGAATGAAGCAGCAGGAAGGAATGTGGCCAGGAGGTTGTAGAGCAAAGGGGACAGTGTGTTTTCAGCACCTTGAGACCTTTCCGGATCACCCTTTCAGTTGCCACTGCCCCCCTTCCTTCCTCTGCAAGGGTATAAAAGGTATCCAGGGATGAGATGATGTCCCTTCCTTCCCAGGGGAACTACTCTGTGGGCAAAGACTATTGCCTGGATAGTGGCCCTCCCAGAACCTGAGGACACCAGAAATGGACCATGGGGGCCACAAGTCCTATGGGGGCTCTGAGGATTAGGTCACCCTAGGTCAGGATGTCAGTTTTGAGTGATTAAAGATGTCCATGAAAGTAAAGGCAGTCCCAAAATAACCAGTTTCTCTTAATAGTTCGTTAAGGGATCTAGTCATTGGTGGCTCTATCTGAACCTGCCCCCAATCTCCTTGAGTTCTCAGCTTCTACTCACTGGGGAACACGTTCTCTCAAGCCAGTCCTGCTGTGGGAAGCAGGAAGGCCTTGGTTTGTCCTAACTTTACCTCTTAGAACAAGTGAAACAGCCCCGATACGGGATTAGAGGGATGGTTGTGCCTCTCCCTAAGTGTCCAGCCCTGGAGGCTGTTCTCAGAGTGAAGAGATCCCTCTTAGTCTTGGTCTCTTTGTAAAAATTCACAGAAAATTTCATTTATTTTATGTGTATGACTGTTTGCCTACATGTATGTATGGGTACCGTGTGCATGCCTGGTGCCCACAGAAGTCAGAGAAAAGTGTCTTTAATCCTTGTAGATAGCTGTGAGTTAGGAACGGGACCTGGGTCCCCTTCAAAAGTAGCCAGTGCTCCTAAGCACCGAGCCATTTCTCCAGCCCCCCTAGTTCTTTTATTCTAAATTCTTCCCACTACTTCTCCCAGGTCTGGTGGTTACATGTAGCCTGGAGCACAGAACTCTAGCTCTGGAAGATTCTGAGAGCTACTTGCTCCATCAGCTCCCACCCATCCTGTCACCACCTCCCTACCTAGTAAGTAGCTTATCCTACTGAAATCTAAACATTAAATGTGACAGTCACATGGTCCAGAGCAGCAGTTTCTGCTCTCAGTATCGGTGAGTTGATTCCTTAATACAAGGTCAAAGCCTGTCTTCCAGCAGATTTGCCTCTGGGACCATTTCTAATCCGTGACGGCATCAGAAAGCTAAAGACATTGAGTCATAGGCTTCTGGAAACAGCTGGTAGTCAACTGAAGTTCCTTTAACTTATATTGTTTTGTTTGAGACAGAGGTCCATGTATACTAAGCTAGCATCAAATTTTCTGTAGAGTCAAGGATGACCCAGAGCTTTTGATTCTTATGCCTCTACCATAAGAAGGCTGAGATTATAGGCGTGCTACACCTAGCTTATGCCTATGCTGGGGATTGATCCCAAGGCACGCACACTTGAAGCATGCTATACAAGTACTTTGCCAGCTGAACGACATCCTCTGCCACAGTTCTCTTACTTTGTCCATACAGCAGATGAGCCACAAGCCCCAACATCCTGGTCTCTCCTCTCAGTTGGAATCCATCCTGTTATACTACCACCCTTGGACTAGAAGCGACATTCAATGTGTTATCCGATCAGTGCAGGGAGAGAGCTTCATTTTATCCCAGATGCACATCAATGCAGGTCAATGCTTTCCAAGGCCTGGTCTTAAACTAGGTCTCTATGGACCTCACCCACAAGCCAAACAGGGAGCTGGCAAAATACATAACAAAGGGGCACTAGAGAAAGACCAGGCCTAGATTCGCTGAATCAGCATCTAAAATTCTTGAAGGTCTTGCCCTTCTTTCTGGGAGTCTGGAAGACAGCTCTCAGCTCTCCAGAGCCCCAGCTTCAGGCCTGTCTCAGATCCTGATGATTCATTTCACACTTCTCAGGGATTTCCCAATTGTCGAGCTGTTTTTGACACATTCAGTGGCCCTGGGTACTAGATTTTTCCTAAGCCCTAGAAATGAAGCAGTAAGCAAGTTTCTATTCTAAATGACTGAGTTATGCTTGGGGGATGGGACAGCAGGAGTACCAGGAAAGAGGCTAACTTTGGACCACAGAGGCTCTGCAATTATTGGCCACCAGGTGTCACTGCCACCCTGAGAACAGCATACTAGTGTAGAGGTTTCATTGCATGGGACAGCCTGGAGGCTAACATTCCAGCCAGGCTGAGTGAGGCCTAGTCACTGACAGCCAAATCAAGCTTTGATATTTACCGCTTGCTCTGTTTCTAGTGATGTGGTCAATGCCTCCCTGATTCTTGGGAGGATACAGAGCAGTTAGCTAGCTCACGTTTTCCAAGTCACAAGTGTGCTCTGGTCGTCTTCCATATTACTAGGCAAAGAGCAGATCATGGGGCTATGTGAAGTTCTTTCTCATTCAGCCTGTGGTTCCATGGTTACAAATGAAGCTAAGAGTGGCTTGTGTGAGGAATGGCATACATAACACATGCAGGGGCTTGGCAGGAGATGTGACATGTAGGCTTGGACCTAGGCAATGATTCTTGGTTTATATCTCTTCTGCTTGCACACTACCAAGGGTCCCTTAGGATCTTGACATTGACCCCAAAAAGATGATAAGGCCATTAAAAATATTGATTACAAATGGGGACACATCATCAATTATGTTCTGTGAATCCTACCACAGGGGCAGAGGTGGTATAGTAAAGGCAAATTGCTAAATAGGAAGAATAATTTACTCTTGTCATTTTTAATGACCGTTACTAAATGCAGACGTATTAAACATAGATTTATATTTGTTATTGTGGTTTACATTTTCTATAGACAATGGACTGCAACTTGGGCAAACTGCTCTCAACCACCTTTTTTAGAGTACCTGTGATGTTTAGTCACGTGCTGCATAACAATATTTAGGTCAATGATTGGCCACATATATGCTGGTGGGCTCATGAAATGACATTGCCCAGCGATGGCCTCTTAGTTTGCATAGGCCTGCACTGTATTGATGAAGTCACACGAGATCAAAACTCTCCAGAAGGATCCCAGTTGTAGATCCCTGTGTGACTATAGTCAATGGCTGCTAGATTCTGGATGCTTTGTAAGCACTTTAGATGAAATAAATGGTGAGCAGATTCCCGTTTTCAAAAAGCTGCATCCTGACAGGAGTGATGAACAAAGAGGGAAGAACAATCTCATCTAATAGAAAATGGAGAAACACAACTCCAGAAGGGAGAGGCAGCAGCTGCTGAGCAGGTGGCAACTCTGGATGATTTGAAGAAATGTTATATACTGTCGTGAAAGTTTCTTTACCAAAACAGTGAGCCATGCCAAAAACAAAAGAGGGAAATCATTTTAGGAAGAGGCTACAAGAGAGACACAGGCCTTTGAGACCTAGCATGGCTAGGACACAGGACAGAAAATGTAGGAGGACACACGGGCGACAGGTAAGTGAGTCTATGTAAACAGCTTGAGGAGTTTAGGCAAAGGGAAGGGATAAGGTGTTGGTGAACAAGCAAGAACTGTGCTTTGGCTATGCTGTATTCAGACAGGCAAAGGAAGGTGCTGCATGGGCATTAGATACATGACTTGCAAGGAGCGGTCAAGGCAGGAGATAGAGGCTGGCCAAGCTCACCAGGGAATTTACAAGTTCAGGGTACATCTAGAAATTTATCAGAAGTAGGAGGGTCAGAAAAGAGAGCTGGGAAGAAAATGTTAAGATCAGGCTACCCTGATTTAAGTTATTCCACATTGTATAAAACAGCTGGGGTTTTTTTGTTTGTTTTTGTTTGTTTGTTTGTTTTTTAGACTGTGTCTTGTTCTGAGGGATGCCACTTCATAAGCAGCTTTGGGCTCTATTTTGAAGATGAAGGATGCCTGTGCCCTTGGGTACATATATGTACATCACCATCTGTCGAGCCCCATCTATTTGGCATTAGCAAAGGGCTGTTCCTGGAGTAAAAAGGATACTACCTTATACATTTATCAAGGTACATTAAATCACATCAGGGAAACTGAGCCTAAGAACATATCAGACACAACTAGACAAGAAAAGGTGTAACTCTCTTACCAGTCTCAGAGGTAGATTCCCCGAACTGCAATGATAACACCCCTCACTAACCTGCCGTCTGACCAGCTTGTGTGTGCACTGAGGACTGGCAGACAGAGAACTCCTGACTATCCTTGAGCTTCAACTCAGTCCCCACTGTTGATCTGGCTATTCAATTTCCTTCTGCCTACATGATACAGACCTACCATTCACTGCTCTGTTCCTCCCTCTAGCCCTATCCTGGCCCTTTGCCTCTGCATTCAGACTAACTCCATACTCCACTTTCAGACCTGCAGCTGACACCTACAGATGAAGTGACAGCTGCTTCTTCAGCTCCTTTCCTGCAGTGAGGCTTGGGTTACATTTCTATTACCCCCCTTCTGAAGAGCTCTTGATTTTAACCTAGTGTAACCACTTTTTAATCTACATATCCATGAAGAAAGATACTATATGATGTGTGATAAGCAATCTTAAAGAGTTAATATTTGTAATTAAGATTGCAATGAAAGAGTTTGTGTTGTCTTAGTGAGGTTACCTCAAAAAGCTGGGGATATCTGGCAAATTGTCTCCATTAAAAGCATTACACCCTGTGGATTTATTGCCCTTCAATAAATTCCAACATGTGGATATGAGCAAACATCTTTGTCTGTTTGACATCACACACTTATGACAATAAGTCACTGAAGTAAAATGAAAAACAAGCAAGAGTATGGTTGCAGAGGCTCATCATGGAGAGGCTTGAAGGAGTCAACTGTATCAAATGCTACGGTGAAACCAGGGCAAGAAGAGAAGTAACAATCAGACTTGGTGGCATGGAGACAACTCTGCTGAGAGGAGTTTAAGTGGGATGGTGGCTGTAGAATGCCAATGGAACACTGAGAAAATATGGTCTGACAAAGACACATACACCTCTGGGTATATGTGGATAAAGGGCAGTGGATAAAACAACAGAGTGAGCACTAGAAGGGATTAGGCCTGAAGCGTGGTTTTAGTGTTCTTTGTCTTTTAATGGTAGATGTTTACATATGAATGTGACCATTTGGAAAGGATAAACTAGTGAAAGAAAATAGAGGGGACACTTCAAAGCAAAAGTCAGGTCCAGATCCCAGGTGGACACTGGGCCTCAGAAACATCCCTGTGGGTAAAGTGCAGGGAGGTGGGGAGGTAGACCATGAGAAAGAAGGCAGCTGCTCTGAAGGTGTGCCTGGTCCCTGAGCCTGGGCTCACAATGGCAAGTGTTTTCTCAATCATCAGCAATGAGTCCTTATCTAAACAAAATAGGGCCTGGAAATGTGACCAGTACAGTTGTAGCTTCAAGGTTCAATCTCTGCATCCTGCCAGATGTTGGACTGGCTTCTGGGCAGCCTGAGGTCAAAGCACAAACTCAGGAGCAAGTTAACACAGGGTACAGAAGACACCAGGGAGGCAGGAATTCAGTCACCACTTCTATTTAGGACACAACCAACTTTTAGGCAGGAACTGTTTCTCATTCACTGCCTAAGTCTTAAGGTTATTAGGCCTTCATTAGCCAAGGAAAAACACAGAGCAACCCTGGTCTTTGCTCACGAGGGGCAGAGCCATTTGGGAAACTTGCTGTATTAACTTAATCATGTGTGCAGAATTTGGTCTTGCCTTAAGAGAGGCTTGGCTTTAGCATCAGGCTTCTAGGAAGCAACCTCTAAACTCCTATGATTTCTTGAAGAATCAAAGTTGTGATTCACCGTGGACCCTTTAGACCGCATGTATCAATTTGCCATCTAGGGAGGGAGGGATATGTGAATAGTTTAATCAGATCAATCAGTTAGGGTTCGGTAATGAAGTCTCAGCAATGACTCTGAACAGTGACGCTCAGGTGACCCTTCTGATTGGTAATATTCCTGAGAGTTATCACTCATGGATACAGTGAAAGAGATAGACTCCAAGGGTAGCAGAAGCTTGCTTTTAGGACCTTCTCAGACTCTTCACTATGCATATTCCTGTGGCTTGGTTTTGGTCGGAATTGTTTTCCACAACATGCAGTGACTGTGAGTATAATTTTCAGCGAGTTCCCTGATGGCTGCAGGGGTCTATTAGAACTCTAGAACTTTCAGTTAATATCTTACTGAAGGTAGTCTTACCGAGTAATGTCCTCTATTAAAGTTAACTAGGCCTTAGTAAGACTTTATGGAGGACTATGTCCTCAGACTTTGTGATCTGGCTAACTGCAGGTGACCCTGGTATTGAATGGGGTCTAGAAATCATTTAACTCCATTTTACAAGTGAGGAAACAGTCTGGAGAGGTTGGGAGGGAGGAAGTGTTGTAACAGAGGAGAGAATCACCCCTGAGTATCCTGGTTTCCAGTGTGGTCTGCTAAGATGCTTACAATGAAAATATTTATTGTTTGTTTTTAAAAGGGGGAGATATTATGGTTTGGATGGATTTGGGTGTTGTCTCCTTAGGGTCCCGGTGCTGAATGAAGTCTGCAATGTGATTAACAGGTTATCATTAGCTATTTACAAAGGCTTTCTAGGACCTGGAAGGTAATACTGGGACCCAAACATCCTGATTTCATTACATTTACAAAATTATAAAATTTAACCACTAAGTGATTTACCAGAGCCAGATGTCAGAAAAAGGAAAATGCTCACCAAAGGTAATAGAGATGGTGTGATACTGCACAATGCCACCCTCAACTTGGATATCCCAAAGAATGAGAGTCAACCTCTGTTAGCCCAGAAGCTCCCATTTTCTCTATAATCAATGAGAATGGAAATGTCTTATTGTAGAGATCTGGCTGTTTTGGCATTCAATTTATAGACTAACAGAGAGAGATCTGCCTGCCTCTGCCTCTGTGAGTAAAGGCATATGCCACTGGGCCTGGCTCCAGAGAAAATTTTACAACACAAAAGATACTCAAATTGGATTACCCACAATAGAGGAATAAACAGACCCAGAGAGGGGTCTAACTTATCAACTGCCACATTGTTTCAATTTAATCAATTTTGGTGAAGATATTCATTATACATCATGTTTCTACCTACCTTAAAAGTTGTATATACTATTGAATAAAATAACAAATCTCTTGGCAATTCCAGTTCATTATCCTGAATATCAATGTTTCTATCTATGATTCTGCAATGTTCAAGTGTTTAGGGTAATTAGCCTCTACCCTAAATAACCTAATTTAATTTTTCCTGCCAGGGATAAACTCTCAGCCCTTTATTCTTTCTCACTGAAGGATTTCTAGAAGGCTGCTAGCTTGCTAGTGAGTGTAGTGTAGTCTTGGATGGCACTCGCTCTTCTCCACATAACATGCGGATGCTTCTCCAAACCTCAGACTGTAGGATTCAAATCAAGATTGTGCTTCTTGCATATGTTATCCTTCCTGGGTGCTTCATGTTGCTCTGCTTTACACAGATGCTTATGGGAAAAGCTCACTAAGACTCAGTTCCTTGGTTCACTGTTCACATTCTTATTACCCTAATATATAAAAGTTCAGTGGAGAGAGTCATGGAGATATTTATGAAAAATGAGGTATCTTCCTCATGGACTTTAGAATTTCAGGCCTGAGGCCTTATCTGTTTTTTGACTTGTTGTAGAGCTCCTGGGCCTAATGTTCTACAGAGGTGTATGTGGATTTTCCAGTAAACCTGCATCTGACTGTGATGGGAGTTATGTATCACACCAACTGAGAAGAGTCACCTTTTCTCTCACAGGAACAAAAACAGATTTCTAATTTGAATTTTACCTTGTCAGTCTCCCCAACAACAGGGGACTGACTTTTCCTTCCTTCTAAACAAGTAGCCTACTCAGAAAAATGCTACTCCACACATGGAAGTTCCTCAGAGATCTCCTAGTTCAAAAAAAGACAACCTGAGTCAGGAGAAATGGGATGTACCTCCCTGGAGTCTTTGAGTTCAGGGTGAAGACCTAGTACCCAGTCTCTGCACAGTTCTGAAGCTAATGCTGCAGACTGAAGAGGGGGCCTCTAAAGGGGGATACTTAAAGATAACCCAGAGAGGAAGGAACCAGAGAAAGGGAAGAGAGAGAATTGTGGATCCCAGCACGTATCTGACCTCTGCTTCCTCCTAGAGCCACAGTGTCTGGAGCAGAGGCTCATGACTGTGCTGGGTCTCTTTGCAGTTCCTTACCTGTGGCTGTTGGGTGGTTAAAGGTCTCTGTGGAGACAGGGCAGGAGTCCTGGACAGTAGCTGGTTCATCTTGCTGATGACTAGATCAGTGATGAGTTGTCTGTCCTCCACTTGGTGCTCCCCAATCAGTGGCATACTACAGTCCATGACCTAGTGGTAGATGTGACCCAGGTAAGGAAGAGGTCTAGAAATACAAAGGCCGTCTCTGCTGTGTGGGAATGGGTACAGTTTAAGTCAGCAAAGTGTGTGGGTTAGCTAGGATTGTGTTCTTCAGCAGAGACTGGAACCATTTGTTCCTGCAAACATCTGCCATGACCCTGTTCCTTTCCCTCTTCCTAGACCAGGGCTCTAAGATGCTGGCTACTGGGAGTGGGGAGAAGAAAAAAAAAATCGCCTTTTGCCCGGGGTGGACCCTTAGCTGGTCTGCTCCTGTGGAAACACCGGATCCAGAGACATCCTAGTGGGACCCACTGCACCCAGAGCACACGGTAAGACACCTTGCTCACTACCCCAAACCCCAGAGTTACAACCGGGAGCCAGGTGGGGCTTAAGGAACTAGCAGGCACCAAAGCCCGCCCCTCCGGAATATCACTTCCCTTCTGCCCAGACCCTGGTCCTTTTGCCCGGGGCGGACCCTTAGCTGGTCTGCTCCTGTGGAAACACCTGATCCTGAGATATCCTAGAGGGACCCACTGCACCCAGAGCAGAGGCCCGCCCCTCCGGAATATCACTTCCCTTCCACCCAGACCCTGGTCCTCTTGCCTGGGGCGAACCCTTAGCTGGTCTGCTCCTGTGGAAACACCGGATCCTTAAACATTCTAGAGGGACCCACTGCACCCAGAGCAGAGGGTAAGACACCTTGCCCACTACCCCACGCCCCAGAGGTACAACTGGGAGCCAGGTGGGGCTTAAGGAACTAGCAGGCACCCAAAGCCTCCCCCCCCCATACCACTTCCCTTCTGCCCGGACCCTGTTTCTTTTGCCTGGGGCAGACCCTTAGCTGGTCTGCTCTGGTGGAAACACCTGATCCTGAGACAACCTAGAGGACCTACTGCATCCAGAGCAGAGGAGCCTGGTCCTTCTGACTGGGGCAGACCCTTAGCTGGTCTGCTCCGGCGGAAACACCTGATCCTGAGACAACCTAGAGGACCTACTGCATCCAGAGCAGAGGACACTTAGCTGGTCTGCGCCTGTGGAAACATCTGATCCTGAGACATCCTAGAAGACCTACCACATCCAGAGCAGAGGGAGCTTAGGATCACAGGAACACAGAGACATCTGGAATCTGAGGAGATCTGACACAAGCAAGATAACTGGAAAGACAGACTCCAGTCAGACACAGTGAGCACAGGTGACACTAGAGTCAACCAGATGGAGAAAGGCAAGCGAAAGAACACAAACAACAGAAACCAAAGTTACCTGACATCATCAGAACCCAGTTCACCCACCATACCAAGCCCTGGATACTCCATCACACAGGAAAAACAGGACTCAGAATTAAAATCACTTCTCATGATGATGATGGAGGATTTTAAGAAGGACATAAGTAACTCCTTTAAAGAAATACAGGAGAACACAGGTAAACAGGTAGAAGCCCTTAAAGAGGAAACACAAAAATCCTTTAAAGAATTTCAAGAAAACACAACCAAACAGGTGAAGGAATTGAACAAAACCATCTAGGATCTAAAACTGGAAATAGAAACAATAAAGAAATCTCAAAGGGAGACTACTCTGGAGATAGAAAACGTAGGAAAGAGATCAGGAGTCATAGATGCAAGCATCACCAACAGAATACAAGAGATAGAAGAGAGAATCTCATGCACAGAAGATACCATGGAAAACCTTGACACAACAGTCAAAGAAAATGCAAAAAGCTCCTAACACAGAACATCCAGGAAATCCAAGACGCAATGAGAAGACCAAACCTAAGGATAATAGGTATAGATGAGAGTGAAGATTCCCAATCTAAAGGGCCAGTAAATATCTTCAACAAAATTATAGAGGAAAATTTCCCCAACCTAAAGAACGAGATACCCATAAACATACAAGAAGCCTACAGAACCACAAACAGACTAGACCAGAAAAGAAATACCTCCTGTCACATAATAATCAAAACACCAAATGCACAAAACAAAGAAAAAATACTAAAAGCAGTAAGGGAAAAAGGTCAAGTAACATATAAAGGCAGACCTATAAGAATTACATCAGACTTTTCACCAGAGACTATAAAAGCCAGAAGATCCTGGTCTGATATCATACAGACCCTAAGGAACACAAATGCCAGCCCAGACTGCTATACCCAGTAAAACTCTCAATCACTATAGATAGAGAAACCAAGATATTCCATGACAAAACCAAATTTGCACAATATCTTCCCACAAACCCAGCACTTCAAAGGATAATTGACGGAAAACACCAACAAAAGGAAGGAAACTACAACCTAGAAAAAGCAAGGAAGTAATCTTCCAACAACCCCTCAAAAAAAAGGTACCTACACAAACATAATTCCACCTCTAATAACAAAAATAACAGGAAGCAACAATCATTTTTTCCTTAATATCCCTTAACATCATTGGACTCAATTCTCCAATAAAAAGACGTAGACTATCAGACTGGATACATAAACAGGACCCAGAATTTTGTTGCATACAAGAAACGCACCTCAGTGACAAAGACAGACATTACCTCAGAGTAAAAGGCTGGAAAACAATTTTCCAAGCAAATGGTCCCAAGAAACAAGCTGGAGTAGCCATTCTAATATCAAATAAAATCGACTTTCAACCAAAAGTAATCAAAAAAGATAAGGAAGGACACTTCATACTCATCAAAGGAAAAATCTACCAAGATGAACTCTCAATTCTGAACATCTATGCTCCAAATGCAAGGGCACCTACATACATAAAAGAAACTTTACTAAAGCTCAAAGCACACATTGCACCCCACACAATAATAGTGGGGATTTTAACACCCCACTCTCTCCAATGGACAGATCGTGGAAACAGAAACTAAACAAAGACACATTGAAATTAACAGAAGTTATGGACCAAATAGATTTAACAGATATCTATAGAACATTTCATCCTAAAGCAAAAGAATATACCTTTTTCTCAGCACCTCATGGTAACTTCTCCAAAATAGACCATATAATTGGTCACAAAACAGTCCTCAACAGATACAAAAAGATTGAAATAATCCCTTGCATCCTATCAGATCACCACGGACTAAGGCTGGTCTTTAATAATGACAGAACCAAGGGAAAACCCACATCCATGTGGAAACTGAACAATGCTCTACTCAATGATGACTTTGTCAAGGAAGAAATTAAGAAAGAAATTAAAGACTTTCTAGAATTTAATGAAAATGAGGAAACATCATACCAGAACTTGTGGGACTCCATGAAAGCAGTGCTAAGAGGAAAACTCATAGCTCTAAGTGCCTACAAAAAGAAATTGGAGAGAGTACACATTAACAACTTGACAGCACACCTGAAAGCTCTAGAACAAAAAGAAGCAAATACACCCAAGAGGAGTAGGCGTCAGGAAATAATCAAACTCAGGGCTGAAATCAACCGAGTAGAAACAGAAAGGACTATACAAAATATCAACAAAACCAGGAGTTGGTTCTTTGAGAAAATCAACAAGATAGATAAACCCTTAGCCAGATTAACCAGAGGGCACAGAGACAGTATCCAAATTAATAAAATCAGATCTGAAAAGGGAGACATAACAACAGAAACTGAGGAAATTCAAAAAATCATCAGACCCTACTACAAAGGCCTATACTCAACAAAACTGGAAAATCTGGATGAAATGGACAATTTTCTAGACAGATACCAGGTACCAAAGTTAAATGAGGAGCAAATAAACCATCTAAACAGTCCCATAACCCCTAAAGAAATAGAAGCAGTCATTAAAAGTCTCCCCACCAAAAAAAGCCCAGGACCAGATGGTTTTAGTGGAGAATTTTATCAGACCTTCAAGGAAGACCTAATACTAATTCTCTTCAAACTATTCCACAAAATAGAAACAGAAGGAACACTACCCAATTCGTTCTATGAAGCTACAATCACACTCATACCTAAACCTCACAAAGACCCAACAAAGAAAGAGAACTTCAGACCAATCTCTCTTATGAATATTGATGCAAAAATACTCAATAAAATTCTCGCAAACCAAATCCAAGAACACATCAAAACAATCATCCATCATGATCAAGTGGGCTTTATCCCAGGAATGCAGGGATGGTTCAATATTCGGAAATCCATCAATGTAATCCACTATATAAACAAACTCAAAGAAAAAAACCACATGATCATCTCACTAGATGTTGAGGAAAGCATTTGACAAAATTCCACATCCCTTCATGGTAAAAGTCTTGGAAAGATCAGGAATTCAAGGCCCATACCTAAACATAGTAAAAGCAATATACAGCAAACCAATAGCCAACATCAAACTAAATGGCGAGAAACTTGAACCATTCCCACTAAGATCAGGGACTAGACAAGGCTGCCCACTCTCTCCCTACCTATTCAATATAGTACTGGAAGTCCTAGCCAGAGCAATTAGACAACAAAAAGAAATCACAGGAATACAAATAGGAAAGGAAGAAGTCAAAATATCACTATTTGCAGATGATATGATAGTATACTTAAGTGACCCCAAAAACTCCACCAGAGAACTCCTAAACCTGATAAACAACTTCAGCAAGGTGTCAGGTTATAAAATCAACTCGAACAAATCAGTAGCCTTTCTCTACATGAAAGATAAACAGGCTGAAAAAGAAATTAGGGAAATGACACCTTTCACAATAGTCACAAATAATATAAAATACCTCGGGGTGAATCTAACCAAGCAAGTGAAAGATCTGTATAACAAGAACTTCAAGTCTCTGAAGAAAGAAATTGAAGAAGATCTCAGGAAATGGAAAGATCTCCCATGCTCATGGATTGGCAGGATTAATATAGTAAAAATGGCCATCTTGCCTAAAGCAATCTACAGATTCAATGCAATCCCCATTAAAATACCAACTCAAGTCTTTACAGAACTAGAAAGAGAAATTCTCAAATTTATTTGGAACAACAAAAAACCCAGGATAGCGAAAACCATTCTCAACAATAAAAGAACTTCTGGAGGAATCGCCATCCCTGACCTCAAGCTGTACTACAGAGCAATAGTGATAAAAACAGCCTGGTATTGGTACAGAGACAGGCAGGAAGATCAGTGGAATAGAGTTGAAGACCCAGAAATGAACCCACACAACTATGGTCATTTAATCTTTGACAAAGGAGCTAAAACCATCCAGTGGAACAAGGACAGCATTTTCAACAAATGGTGCTGGTTCAACTGGAGGACAGCATGCAGAAGAATGCAAATCGATCCATTCTTATCTCCTCGTACAAAGCTCAAGTCCAAGTGGATAAAGGACCTTCACATAAAACCAGACACACTGAAACTAATAGAAGAGAAGGTGGGAAAGACCCTCGAATACCTAGGCACAGGGGAAAAGTTCCTGAACAGAACACCAATGGCCTATGCTCTAAGATCAAGAATTGACAAATGGGACTTCATAAAACTGCAAAGTTTCTGTAAGGCAAAGGACACTGTCAATAGGACAAAACGGCAACCAACAGATTAGGAAAAGATCTTTACCAATCTCACATCCTATAGAGGACTAATATCCAATATATGCAAAGAACTCAAGAAATTAGACTCTAGACAACCAAATAACCCTATTAAAAAATGGGGTACGGAGCTAAACAAAGAATTCTCAACTGAGGAAATGCAAATGGCAGAGAAGCACCTAAAGAAATGTTCAGCATCCTTGGTCATCAGGGAAATGCAAATCAAAACAACCCTGAGATTCCACCTCACACCAGTCAGAATGGCTAAAATAAAAAACTCAGGTGATAGCAGATGCTGGCGAGGATGTGGAGAAAGAGGAACACTCCTCCATTGTTGGTGGGATTGCAAGATGGTGCAACCACTATGGAAAACAGTCTGGCGGTTCCTCAGAAAATTGGACATATCACTACCTGAGGACCCAGCTATACCACTCCTGGGTATATATCCAGAAGATGCTCTAACACATAACAAGGACATATGCTCCACTATGTTCATAGCAGCTTTATTTATAATAGCCAGAAACTGGAAAGAACCCAGATGCCCTTCAACAGAGGAATGGATACAAAAAATGTAGTACATTTATACAATGGAATATTACTCAGCTATTAAAAACAATGAATTTGATAAATTCTTATAAATGGATAGAAGTAGAAAATATCATCCTGAGTGAAGTAACCCAATCACAAAAGAACATACATGGTATTCACTCACTGATTATTGGATTTTAGCCCAGAAGCCTGAAATACCCAAGATTCAACTCACAGACCACATAAAGCTCATGAAGAATGATGACCAAGTAGGGGGGGGCTTCAGTCCTTCTTAGAAGGAGTAACAAAATACTCAAGGGAGCAAATATGGAGACACAGTGCAGGGCAGAAACTGAAGGAGGGACCGTCTACAGACCATTCCACCTGGATATCCATCCTATGTGTAGTCACCAAAGGTAGAGGTTGATGTGGATGTCAGGATGTACATACTGATAGGAGCCTGATATAGCTGTCTCCTTAGAAGTCTGCAAGAGTCTGACATACTCAGAGGCAGATGCTCACAGCTAACCATTAAACTGATCATGGGGTTCCCAATGGAGAAGATAGAGTGAAGGCTGAAGGAGTTAAGAGGATTCGCGACACCATGAGGAAAGCAACAATCCCAACCAACCAGAGCCCCCAAGGTCTAAACCACCAGCCTGGGAGCGCTTAGGGAGGGACCCATGACTCCAGCTATATATGCAAGGGAGCTATATATAAGTGGGAGAAGAGATCCTTGGTCCCATGAAGGCTGGACGTTGTGGGGGGGTGGTATTCGAGGGTGGGGAGGTGAGGTACGGAGGAGGGTGGGTCGGGGTACACCAACGTGGAGGCAGGAGGAGGGGGGAAGGGATAGTGAGTTCCTGGGAGGGAGGGGGGGAAATGGGGTAAGGAGAGAACATCTGAAATGTAAAAAAATTTCTGATAAAAAAAAAAAGAAAGAAAGAAAAAAAAAATCAAGGGAGGGCACAGCCTGGGGCTGGAAGCTCACAGAGAGAGGAGCAGGAAGACATGGAAGGAATGCCTTAAGAGCAGGCAGTTTTCCTCCTTTGATGTTTCAGTCTGTCTGCAAACATGCTCTGCTCATTAACAGCCGGATTCCTGTCCTTGCTCCTGACCAGTAGTTTCTCTGCTTCCCACTGATCTTGATTCTTCCTGTATCTGGGGCAATGTGTCTTTCCTTTAGGAAATGTCCGCTTTAGGAGACTCATAGACTATGGCAGTCCAACTCTCATTTGCAGAGGATAAACAGCAGGCTTGCCCAGAGAAGGTGATATGGTTTATCTAGATGGCTCCATGCTAAGCAGGCTGTGGGGTGAATTTTGAATCTAAAACCCACTTTGACCTCCTGATCCTGGTATTCTCAAACATCAATTCCTTTAGTCCCAGGAAGACTGAACTCAGTGAGGTGGCAGAGTGGTGTTCACACTGCTATAGCTTTCTCTTTAACAGATAAAAAGAAAGCCAAGCTTGGTTAGGGGACCAGGCAGAGTACAATATCTCCAAGGCTAAGAGATGTTAAAAAGACCTACCTGTATCCAGGTGCCCACGTTGACATTGTTTCACCCTGTGGCCATAAGCACACACTCATGGTAGAGAGGGTCCATTTCCTCACTTACTAAAGTGATTAGGTTGGACTGAACAATTCTTAAAGGTGGCTTTCTCGGAATAAACAAACGATACAGTCACTACAATGTCCCCAAAACAAGGTAGGCTGGGAACCAGGACCTACATGTGCTATCTGTTGCTCATTGTGTGGCTTGGTTAACAGCTCTCTACTTGGAGAGGAAGCCTGCTATACTGCAGATCTGCCATCTTGGACCTTAATAGTTAGAGGACTCTAAATGTAGTCTGGGATGCTCACACAATGTTTAAACCAAGATTCTGCCACCAGCCTGGGTGTTCCTACATACTGATCTGTTCACTGGGCCAGACTTACCTCAAAAATGTAATCTTTGCCATCTTTGCCATGCACAGCTTTGACTGCACAGATGTCCAGGCCACCAAACATCTCAGAGCAGGCATCTACCCAGAGCTTGTACCTGGAGGGGATAGGAAGATGTCATGAGTCTACAATATTAAGCTCACATAAAGCCTACATTTTGGTAAGGTCCTTTTTGCTCCAACTTTTCCCATCCCTCACTTCCATTTTTCTTTAACTTCCTCTACTCCACCAAGCATGGTCCCTATTTATGATGCCTCCCCTTCCTAAGCCCCTGAACCTATCCATATTTCTAGGCCCAGACTTAGGCCTCATCTTGTCCAGAAGGCCTTCCAGCCCTTATTATTTCTTTATGGGAGCTTCTATGGTACAAACCTTTATCTCTGTAACAGCATTTCACTTGGCCCTGTCCAATCTGGTTTACTGGCTGTCCGAGCATCTATGTTTTATTATTCTTGTCTACACAGAGCCTCCCTCCCTTCAGATGTTACTTATTTCCAACAAGTTTTTATTGACAGCAGCCTTCTTATATGAAAGAATGGGACATCTCTTACTCACCGGTCTGACATGGCAATCTGCTCCAACATTGCTGAGCCAGTGTTTGTCTTCCAGTTCCCTGAGATGGATGTCCTCCTGAAATAAACCCCCAGCAGGAAAAGACAGGCTGTGAGCCACACCAGGAAAATAAAGGAATTCCAGAACTGTAGATCACTGGACCACCGCTGTATTCCCTACCAGAGTTTCCCTGAGAGGCCAAAGGGTCTATCTGTTAGGCCTTGAGTCACCTATGATGCCTATGATTCTCTCAACAAAGGCCTATCTCAGACAGCTCTGGCTTCATGGAGCCTGTCCCAAGTTTTTCAATCAAAGGAGATCTTGCTCTATTCCAAACCCCTACAAAACACCTATACCTTACTGGTAATGTTAGATCTACGTTTTCCTTAGCTATTTGAGCTGAGTTGAAAGCCAAACTTGCCCACAACTATGTCAAAGTCTGGGGTACTCTGCCTTATATGCCTAGCAGCCTGTCTAACAATCTGGACTGACTCAGAGCAATACACAGACAGACTCCCACTAGCTCTCATGAATATTTCCCACAATCTCTACCTAGACATTCTTTTAACAAACAGTTACCCTCTGAGGGTCTCTAGGATAGTGGCAGTTTGACCCTGATGAGTCAGTTTCCCCTTCTGGCTCATCTAGCTATCAAATAACTGACATACCAAGAATCAACCTTTTCTGTGTTATACTTCACCCATGAAGTGGTTCTATCCAACCACTTCACAGTTTAAATAGAGCTCATTAGTTCTGGCTAAGTAGGAGGTGGATGACCAAATTTCTGGATCTGGATTTGCCCTTGACTGGCTGGGTGTCCTACAGGTTACTCTACCTCTCTGACTCTGTCTTGTCTATGAACACAGGGTTGCCAGGAGGACCAACTGGGCAGGCTTAGGTAAAGAGAGCTGTTTCTATTGCTTTAGTTATCAGCCTTCACCTGATAATCCAAGCAGGAGAGAGGGGGAACCTAGGGGACAGAAATCCCCCTTTTACTATGGACGCTCAGAGCTGTCACATGCTGTCATTGGCACTCAATGCTATGTGGAGGGTGGTGCTGGTGTTTCCTCGCTGATGAGCTGATTCCAGACATTAAAAGTCCCACAAACACAGCCAGTTGTTCAGAGCTTTACTGTGATGCAGTGAGTGAACAAATGGGATGACGGTAACCCTCACACTTGAACAGTACGAAATACTTTCCACAGTGTACCTCACTAACCCCAGCCCAGCCCCTATGGACTGAAGGTAGAATGCTGTCCAGTTTTACAGTTAAGGAGAATAAGACCCAGAAGAGTTCTTCCTTGTGATTGCATATTTAGTCAAAACAGATATAAGATTTTTAAAAGTCTAGTCTTTGGTTCCTAGCTAGTGATAGGAACCAAGTTGGTTCCAGTGTGAACTCCTTTCCCATATACCTACTACCTGGCTCAGAAATGAGATTCTCTAAAGCTAAATTATACCATGGATCAATAGTACTTAACAGATATCTACAGAACTGTAATCAGCAGATAAGAAATACGACTCTCAGCTCACAAAACTCTCAAATCAAGCACACAGAGGCCACTAAAGCAATTCTTAACAAAAAAAAAAAAAAACTGAAAGAATTCCTTATTTCTTATCAGACTAAAGTAGAATAAAATTAAAAATCAAAAGCAAGAGAAATCACAGAAAATACACAATTTCATGGTCAATGAACTTTGGAATGAATATGGCCTCACTGAAGCAATCACAGGAGAAACAAAAACTTCCTAGAATCAAATGAAAATGAGAGCACAGCTGGACTAAAAGCTCTGAGATACAGCTAAGGCAGCTCTGAGAGAAATGCATGGAGCTAAAGTCCTAATGCTAAAACAAACAAACAAACAAAATCAGCTAGGTCTCAAATAAATAACCTAATAATGTACCTCAAGGCCCCAGAAAAGCAAGAAACCAAACCCACAATGTAGTAGCGGGTAAGAATAGAGATTAGGGTAGAAATTAAGAAAATAGAAACTAAAAGAATAATACATAGAACCACAAATTTAAAATTTGGCTTTTTGGACTGTACTAAGCAGAAGAAACAGAAGACTCCAAACAACAAAAGTAGAGATGAAAAGGTAGTCATGACAAGAGACTCGAACGATAGCCAGGAACCATTAGAGAATATTTTGAAAACTTTATCTATAAAGCTAAAAATCTAGAAAAGATGAATAAATTTCTAAAAGAACATATGGTCAACTAAAATTAAATCAAAAGATATAATATTGTAAACAGACCCATAACAAGCAACATAATTGAAGCAGTAATTAAGTGTAATTAGAAAGAAAAGTAAGGACCAGATGGAGCCACTGCTGAATTCTATAAAGATTTTAAGAAAGACCTGAAATCAATACTTATAAAATTCACAAAAATGGGAAGGAAAGGGTTGCTAAAAATTTACTCTATTATATAAAACCAGGTAGCCATACCAGGTAAGAACACAACACACAAAAAAGAAACTTTAGACCAATTCACTGATGAATATAGATGCAAAAATTCTCAACAAATTCTTATAAACCAAATTCAAGAATACATTAAGAAGGGCTGGCAAGATGGCTTAGGTGACAAAAGTGCCTGCCACAAAGACTAATGTCCTGAATTTGAGACCTAGGTCCCATATGGAGAGAAACAACTCCCACAAGTTGTTCTCTGATCTCCATGCTACACCAAGGCATGCACACACACTCACGTGTGCTCATGCACATACATGCTCACACACATTCAAATAAATACATGTGATAAAAAATTTAAAGATACATTAAAATGATACATCAAGGTCAAGTTGGTTTCAATCTAGAGGTGTAATATTGGTTCATCATACAAAAATACCAAAGACAAAAATTTTTAAAAAGCACCACATAAATAGATTTAGTGGCAGAAGACACATGACTATCTCAATAGACACGGGGATGGTATTTGATAAAGTTCAACATGATAAAATTCAGAAGAAACTAGAAACAAAAGGAAGACACCTCAGCATAAAAAAGCCACAAGCCTACCACCACCATTATTCTAAGTGGAGAAAGCTGAGCACGTTTCATCTATAACCTGGAGTAGAACAGATGCCTACTCTCTCCACTCTTAGTCAACAGAGTACTCAAATTCTTAACTAAGACATTGAAACAAACCACAAAATAAGATGGACACAAACAAGACAGGAAGAAGTCAGTCTATTCCTGTCTACAGATTACGTAGTCCCATACAAAAAAGACCCTGTGGACTCCACCAGAAAACCATAGATCTGATAAACATGTTCCGTAAAGTTGCAGGGTACAAAGTCAACATGCAGAAATCAGCAGCTTCTCTATCTATTAATTAACTTGACAAGAATGACGTTAGATAAATATCTTATTTATAACAGCTCAAATAAATAAAAATAAGATACCTAGAATAAACTTAATGAAGAAACATGAGAGAGTTCTACAATGAAAACTTTAAGACACTGAAGAAAAGTGTTCAAGAAGACACTAGACTACTGAAAGACCTCTGATAGCCATATATTGATAATATTGTTAAATAGTTATATTACCAAAAGAAGTATACATGGTCAATACAACCCCATCAAAATTCCAATAACATTCCTCACAATAGAAAATAGCAATCCTACTATTCATAGGGAAACACAAAACACCTTGAATAACAAAAGAAGTCCTAAACAGAAAGAAGAGTGCTGGTGGTACATAATACCTGATCTCGAAGTATACTACAGAGCCATAGTGATAAAGATAACATGGTATTAGCATAAAAACAGACATGAAGATCAGTGAAAAGGACAGAGGATCCAATTATACCATGGATCAATAGCACCTAACAAATAAACAAACAAAACCATAAAGTGCCAAAAACATACATCAGAAAAATCATCTTCTTAGATAAGTAGTGATGAAAAGCTGGCTATCCATTAAGAAATTATTAGATGCATGTCTCTCAGTGTGAATAGAAATATATTTAAAATGGTCCAAAGACCTTAGTACAAAACCTGAAAATGCTAGGGGGAAACAGAGAAAACATACAGTCATCAGCAAGAGCTTTCTGAAAAGGACTCCGGCAGCCGAGGAAATAACCTAAGAATTAAGAAATGTGATTGCATGGAATTAAAGCAGCTGCTGTGAGCAGAAGATGGCTCAGTGGGTAAGGCACTAGACACCAAGCCTGACAACCTCAGTTTGAGCCCCAGAACCCACACGGTAGAAGGAGACAACAGATCCCTGCAAGCTATCATCTAACATCCACTTGGATACCACAGTGTGCACAGTGTGAGCATTGCTCCACAAACTAAAATTAGAAATATCCAACAGCCCAGCTCCCCTACCTCTGGATATACACACCCTACATACCTGCACATCCTCGGTACTACTTCACTATTCTCAACAGCCAGGAAATAGAACAGGTGAATGGATAAAGAAAACATGGTACACACACAGTGCAAGTTTATTCAGCCACAAAGAAAACTGATATCATGACATTTGCAGAAAAATGGATGGAACTAGAAATTATGTTAAACAAAGCAACCCATATTCACATAAACACCACATTCTCTCTAACAGACAGAACTTATATTCTAATATTTATATGTGTGTATGTTTGCATATGGGGTCTAGGTCATGGAACTAGAAAGGAAGCCTTATGGAAGAGGAAAATGGACCTTGGGATGGGCGGGAAAGAAAAAGAGGTAGAATACATGTGCTATAAGAGCAGAGAGGTGATACTGGAAGGAGGAATGGGGAGGCAGAGGCCAGGAGTGGGGGTGGGGAAGCTCAACAAAAGCAAAGTATGTTTGAAAATGATACAATGAAACCCATTACTGTGAGTGCTCATTAAGAAAATTAATCAAGGTGTAGTGGTGCATGCCTTCAATCCCAGCACGTGGGAGGCAGATGCAGGTGGATCTCTGAGTTCAAGTCTAGCCTGGTCTATAGAGTGAATTCCAGGGCAGCCAGGGCTACACAGAGAAATTCTATTGAGAGACAGAGACAAAGACAGAGAGGGAGGGAGGAAAGGAGACAGGCAGAGGCAGAGACAGAGACAGACAGAGAAGAACGAAAGGCCCCAAGGACAGCTAACTTCCTCTGTTGATAGTGGGGCGGGCTGAACACCTTTTCATCAAATAGTGCTGTTGGGGGATCTCTGGAGGGAAGACTGCCACACCTAACCTTAGCTACTGCTAGGTCAGTTCCTGCTCAGAGCAGGAATATAAACACTCCCCTAAAACACTAATGGTCCCTTGTAAAGAAAAACACTAAAAATGTCACCCAAAACTTCTGTAGTTAGCTACTCTTCTTATCTGCCTGTCTCTCCTGGCCAGAAATATGCAGTTTTTCATCTTTTAACCAGTTAAAAAAAAAAAAAAAAAAGAGCTATTTTTTATTTTACATAGTTTTAAAGCAATGCTTAATTCCTCTTTGGAAGCAGGAAAATGATAAACAATTATAAATGTTTTGAAAGCAAGAATCTAGTCAATAAAGGTAAAAAATAAATTCTAGACTAGTAGTGGATCCTAGGATAGAGTATGTGCTTAGCATGTGAAAGATCCTGGATTCATGAAGGCATGCGCACACACCACACCACACAGAAACAGAAGAGAGAGAGAGAGAGGAGAGAGAGAGAGAGAGAGAGAGAGAGAGAGAGAAGAGAGAGAGAGAGAGGGAGGGAGGGAGAAGGGGGGGGGACAGAGAAAGACAGAGATGGGAAAGAACAAAGACAAAGAAAGACAGAGACACACAGAGAGATCACAACTCAACTATAAATCCAAACCTCCAAATCAGAAAGACACCCCCACCAACATGCTTCAGCTTTCTTCAAGGGCGTCCTACTGCCATTTCATCATTCTCCCACAAGAAATTCACCCTAGAGAAGAGCACACTCTGTGGGAAGGACCAAAGTGTGGAGCAGGAATGGAAAAGAGTGCAGGGAAGGAGTACTCCCCACCCTCCACCAACCAAAAGGGGGGACGGGAGACAGTGGGAACAAGGGGTATGGCTGAGGGACAGAAGGATTCAACTACATGTGTCTTGAGTGGCAGAAATCAAATTCATTTATTAATAATATTATAGTAAAGAAAACTTCATATCTTAGCCAACGTTTAAAAGGCCAAAGATTAATATCTCAAACCTGGAGCTGTACACTGTCTGCACGTGTATGACAGAAGGCCAGGAAAACCTGAAGTCTTCTGTCTTCCTGACATCTACACCTTTCCCTGTGGGTGTGGCTATGTGGAGCAGCTCTCCATTCGTGGGACAGTGCGGCTGCCAGTGTTTGGTAGCATTTCCAAGACCGGGTGTTTATATTAGGGGCTCAGCTGCTTATGCTCTTCCAGTCTGGTGAAACAACAGATCCCTCTGGTAGTATGAAATGTGTAGTATGTAATATATAAAATAAAGTACATAGGGTTACAAGGTGCAAATCCATTTTTTAAAAGCTATTAAGATAGGCCTTTCTGTGAACACGATGTAGTAGCAGGTTTAATGTCTGCCTTGTTTTTTAGGAGAGTAAGACAGGTTGATTTTACCAACATTTGTCATAACCTATATGACAGTGTGATTCAAGAATACTTATGACCACTGTTAATGAAAAGACCCATATAACTGCCACTACTGTAGACTATAGTCTTTGTTCCAGTAGACAGAGTAAAATCTACCTTAAGGCTAATGAAATTGGCTATAATTTTATTTCTTAGACTGCGACTCTGACTTATCAAAAACTCAGGCTAAGAAGTCTCACTTAGAAGCATCCTCTCCCTGCTATACCTTATAGATCTGATGAGGTTAAACTGAGGTTGCTGGGGGCAAATGGACCTGCTGAACACACACACACTCACACACACACACACACACACACCACACACACACACTCACACACACACACACACACACTCACATGTAAGCCTTGTAGTTGTTGCCAATCTTCTGAACCCGGATGTCATACTTGGCGTCAATGAAGGGTTCTGCTGTGGCATAGGTTTGGGTGAGGGCCACCACACTGGCAATGTCCTGGAAGTCGTAGTGATTTTCCACTTTAACCTAATAGTAATGTAAGACAGACAAGAAGGGTGACATGTACATTCAATCACTGAAAAGTCAGAGGAACATGGAGTCTCCAAGCCAATCACATAGTTTTGATAGTGGCAAAACATGAGCAGAGCATTCCATCTTCCCAGCAGTTCCTATGTATCTAGTCCCTTCACAGAGTCAGGGCCATAAGTTGTTGCAAAGATTTAGGGGTCACTTGGGTTGCTTGTACTCTTTATTATATAACTGGGCAAAGCCCATGGCTGTCAATGGACTTGGCCAGGTCCTTGGGGGGAATCCATTAACACAGGAAGAATAGTCTACAAATGGTCTTGCTGACAAAAAGCCCCTTTTGACTCAACCCAGAGCACCACAGCCATCCTGCCTTACCTTGCCCATGCCTGAATGAGCATGGCCAATCTTCACCACCACAGGGAACGTAGGAAGTGTAAGCTGAGAGGAGAAAAGGAAGAAATGGACTGGTCAGTAAGTCTTTTCTCTTTGGAATCCTAAAATATTTTCCTTTGGAAGATCCTTGGGAACATCCTTTAAAGAATCAACGTAGAGACAGCTTCATGGTTAAGACAGCTTACAGCTCTTGGAGAGGACCCGGGTTAGTTCTCAGCACCTATACCAGGTGTCTCAGAACCATCTGTAACTCCAGCTCCAGGGGTTTGACACCTTCTGGCCTCTGCAGACACCTGCATACACATGATGCATACAAACTCATACATCCATACATCTACACAAATCGGAAAAAAAAATCTCTGGTGAATTTGTCAAAATACATTGCATGAAATTCTTGGATAATTAATAAAAATATGGAAATGAAATAAAGAATTAGTACACCTTACTTGTTTTACATATGGAACCATAAAATGACAGCAGCGTTCCCAAGGTTACACAGTAGGCTGGAAGCAGAGCTTCCTATCTGATGTGCTACATCTCTCTGTTTCCATTGTCTCTGCACTAGATGGCCCTGGCAGGACCCCTCACAGCTAAGGAGTTTTTTGTTCTTTTTGTTTGTTTGTTTGTTTTTTAATTCATGAAAGAGTAAATTTTGCTGTCTGTAAACCATACTGTAATAAACCAGAAATGTTAGGAAATGCACTGAGTACCTTAATGTCCATTTGAAACACGTACTTTTGACCTCTCCCCATCAAGTGCCATCTTCCCCGTGCTGACCCTGTCCTTGTCCTCTATCACACTCTTCATTCTTTGCCAACATCATAGACTCAGGACCAAACACAGACTTAGTATGCTGAGGTCTATCTCTGTCCAGTTCAGGAATTGAAAGAGATGACATAGAATTTGACATGTCTACCCTTGGAGACATCCTTAAGAAAGTAAACTCTTTACCAAAGTAGCCCAGTTTTATCAGAGGAGGAATAAGATTTAAAGGAAGATGGACCCTCCAAAGGCAGGATTTGAGCTGTAACAAAATG